>JAMKCH010025996.1:0-20210 GCA_023653785.1 Ophioderma brevispina
AAGTCAATGTCATTGGCTTAGAGAAGGCTTCTCAAATGACTGAAACCACTGACATATCTTATAACCTATACAGAATTTACATTCTGTACAGGATGTCCCAGAAAACATGCAACTTATTTGGGCAGGGCTATAATTCCACTTTCAAATATTATTGCAGCTGTGTTTGCAATTTTTGAAATCTTTAGAGTTTTCCCAGTTTAGGCTGTGAACAAATTTTTAAGGTTGCTGATTTAGTTTTCAAATTGAACACAGTTAAAGGGAGGTATGTTGAGAACCAGTTTAACCAATTTGTAGAAAATCAATGGCACCGCAACGCCAGTGGCGTAACCAGCGGGGGGGGGGGGGGGGGGGGGGGGGGGGGACGGACCCAAACAGAACCCTTGCCCCCCCCACCAGCCCCCAAATGAACTGACTTTTTGTACAGTGTCTATGGAGAAGGAGCCAAATTCGCCTCCTCAAAAAATGCCTCGGCACCCCCTCTGCCCCCCCCCATTTGCAACATATTTGAACAATGAATTATTTTCTCTTTGCTTAAAAAAGTGCAATGAGAGATTTTAGGGCATGCATATATTATGTCATATGTAGTGATTTCATACAGATAAGACCCTGAATAGATTTCTTACCATGTATTTGGCTATGGAAATTCCTTGAAAGTGAAAACTTTTTAGGTAATTTTCATGAGGTTAATTTCAATATAAAACATGGGCTGAAAGTATTTTTTTGTATTTGTTCCTATATAGTAAATTATATTTTTTTTATTTAGAAAAACCTGCTATGTGGAATCTCTTGTTGCACCTAGTGAGCTAAAAATGCAAGTTAAAGGCACTTACAGTGATTTGCTAAATCAGAAAAATTGAAAACAAAAAATCATCAAAAATCAGATTTGTGTTTGCCTGTATCAAGTATAGCTATCATTCCGTACAAATGCTAAGACTGAAAACAAAAGAACAGAATTTGATATTTTAGTCATCACTGTCTGTACGGACACTTAGTGCCACACGTATTTGAATGGAGATTTATATCTTTCAACGTGGCTGTTTTCTTCCTTTCTGACACTTTTTCAGTATATTGCAAAAATACTTCAAGAGAATTGTGCAGACTTATCCTTCACTTTTAAAGGCACTATCAGTGATTTACTATATCAGAAAATCGCCAAAATGCATATTTTTGCATGTTTGTAACAAGTATAGGTATCCTAACATACCCTACAAGTTGTAAGACCAAAAGCAACCTAATATGCTAATATGGACAAAATCATGTATTTTAGTCATTACTGTCCATACCAGGCGGTGGCGGCCAAGCCTCATTCAATAGAGCAACTCACCAAAAATGTCAAAAGAAATTACAGCAATACGGAGTGCAAACCACAAACCAATTTGGGTGCTTTGATGTGGGTCGGTCATGGATCGGTCATGGGTGTTCCCATGACCCATATATGACCTCGTCCTCGTTCGTTATTAATACAAAAAAAATCAGAAATAACCCTTCCAGTGGAGTTGATTCTTCAGCTCCAACAGTTTTGGAATAAGAAAATATTCCTTGACAACATATAAAAAATTCAGAATTTTTTGTCAATATTTCGCTTTTACATGTTAAACCAATGGTGACGTCTGAAATTGTGATTTCTTGGTCGCCCTCCCCTGGTCCGTACGGACACTTATTACTACACGTAATTGAATGGAGATTCATATCTTTGAACATTGATGTTTCCGGCATTTTTTGTCAATTTATCAGTTGGAAAAAATAACTTATGAGAATCCGACAGAACTTCTCCTTCACTTTAAAGGTGCTTGTTCTGATTTATGTCAAGTGTGTTCTCTACTTGATATGAGAGTCTGGCACTAGCATGTTCCCCATTAAGTACCGTGGGAAACAAACTTGCGGTTTTGATGGTAGAATGCATATTGCAAAGTTCTATTCAATACTGTGTTAATATTGATGGTTAACCATTAAAACGGCAGTTTTTTGTTCATATCTTGGGAAAGAAATGGATTTGAGGGCTCACATTTCAGAACGACAATGACAAAAATATGGGGTTTCATCTGATATCAAAATCGATACTACTTCTGGGTAAATCGGGGGTCCCAAAGACGATCGGAACAAGCACCTTTAAGCTATTCCTGCAAATTTCAAATATTTGGATTATTTCAAGTGAGTCACTGATTGTGTCTCTAAAGAAGTCTTATTTTATATTACAGAATGCTGAGGACTTTGAATTGAAGAAGCTGTTGGTAAACATATTGGTGGTGCTCAGCAAGGAAATTGCATTTATTCCAGTAAGTACAGGGTGAGTCCAAAAAAACTTGACCCTGATTGTGTCCGCCATTTTGAATTTTTAAGTAATATATATCTAACATATTTGGTATCATCTGAAAGCTGGGTTCATTATCTTTAATTTACTACAAAGATCATTCACATCGGTTAGGTATAGACCGAGCTACAGTTATTTGAATCAAGTAGTCGGTTTTCTGCTCTGTCCACGGATTCACATTGAAATGAACGGCGTTCAGCGAAGGAAATCCGTGTCCAGAAGAAAATCAGGCTATTTATTCACTGCAGATTCTTGATTCGAAAGACTGTAGCTTGGCCTATACTTAAAGACACTATCAGTGATTTGCTAAATCAGCAAATCGAAAAAATCATCAAAAATCAGATTTTTGCATGTATGTAACAAGTGCAGGTATCCTA
This sequence comes from Ophioderma brevispina, assembly GCA_023653785.1. Lineage (NCBI taxonomy): Eukaryota > Metazoa > Echinodermata > Ophiuroidea > Amphilepidida > Ophiodermatidae > Ophioderma > Ophioderma brevispina. The sequence goes on from JAMKCH010025996.1 coordinate 2,689, forward strand.
ACATACCCTGCAAATGATAAGACCAGAAGTTTTTTTTTTTTTTTTTTTTGCTGGGTTCATTATCTTTAATTTACTACAAAGATCATTCACATCGGTTAGGTATAGACCGAGCCACAGTTATTTGAATCAAGTAGTCGGTTTTCTGCTCTGTCCACGGATTCACATTGAAATGAACGGCGTTCAGCGAAGGAAATCCGTGTCCAGAAGAAAAATCAGGCTATTTATTCACTGCAGATTCTTGATTCGAAAGACTGTAGCTTGGCCTATACTTAACCGATTGGAATGATCTTTGCAGCAAATTAAAGATAATGAAAAAAAACTTTCCGCAGATACCACATATGTTAGATATATATCATTTAAAATGGCGGACACAATCAGGGTCAAGTTTTTTTTTTGACTCACCCTGTATATCTCTATTATAATTTGACTAATGTTGTTTGTATGTAGGTATGTTTGCAAAAGGCTCTGTCAGTTTTGCTTCAAAGAGCCCTAAATTCACATGAAAGGTGCGTGAGGATACCGGACAGGTTCTAACCTATATTTGGACGAAATCCGTTCAGAAATGGCTGAAAAATCAGCAAAAATATGGTCGGTTGCTATGGAAATTTGCCCATTTGTTTGTAAGTGTTTCTAAGCATCGTGTACGCATAGTGCGTTGCAATGGCCGGTTAAGCGTGAGCGGGCCCGTGAGGGAGTCCTAAACTTCAAGATGACGGGTGAATTATGCGGGAGTTTGAGGAGTAGTCACATTACACTGATGTGTATTTCACTGGTTTGGTTGCGGTGGTGTCGTCATAGTGTATCAGTTATCACTTCAGTTTCAGCGATCATTTCTATTTCCGTGATTGCTTCACTTCAATTTCAGTGATCGCTCCCGTTCACTCAACTAAGGGAGCCCGCCACAAGCGCGGCCCTTCACGCTATCTATTCAACTTGCTAAGAAAAATCGCTTGGTTTCAATTGCATCCAGTGTTTTACAGGTAAGCTGATGTCTTGTCATATCGATCTCCATTGTTTAAGAACAAATACAAAATGCAAGTTAAAAACACTGTGTTTGCCAGGAACAAAAGAGAGTAGGTATGAGAAATGTTGGATGGGGCCTCTGTCCTAAACTGTCCCCTTGGATAATGCCATGTTTTACCTTAAAAACATAACAGTCGACGATCGCTTACATTTCAGTGATCGCTCCGTCACTATCCTAGCGTATTATACTACCCCTTCTTTTCATATACTGATTCAAGAGATAACCTATTTTGTTATTTGTGTAAACACTCCAGTATATTAGGCCCCAACGATACTGAGAGCATGTTTACTTTTTGTTTTTTTTAGTGGTGATCAGAGTCATGTGCTACTGGCTCTATTCTCCTATGTACGAGCCAATGAGAATGCCTTACAACCTCAGGAATGGTCTCCAGCACAGTTTGAAGAGATCCAATTACAAGCAGATGTCGTGTTGTGTTTAACCCTGGGCCCCTCTTTGTGTTAATGACTACCATGACATGCCAACGGCCTAACAACAAGGTTACTGCTACAGCAGAATGGATTTGTGTGGAAAAGGTTGTGAGTGATTATCATTCAATCGTTCTCATATTATGTATTCCATCCATTCAAAAGTATTTTTTTTGTATAAATCTACAGTGATTTGATATTACAGGATTAGGGAGATGACCAAAAAGGCTATTGGCCAGAAAGGGTCCGTCACCACCCAGCAAAACAATAGTAGATGTATAGAATTTTACAAATCATACGGTATCCATTTTAGTCTGCAAGTACATAATACGTAACACAATACATTCATCCCCACAATAAATATTTTTGTCCCTCTGGCTAAAAAGCAATGGGCAGCAGCTACCACCCCCCCCCCCCCCCCCCCCCCAGCGGCGGAATCTTGCCCACCCCTGAAAAATTAGTGATTTACATAGGCCATTACTATACTAACAAATTTAAAATATATGCTTGCCCCCTGACTTGAAAATCTAGGTGCCCCAGAAAAAAAAAGCTTGGGCTATGCATGGCCATGGAGGATATTGCAACAGCACATTCCTGGTGTAGTGTTCAATTTTGGTTAGGTTGCTTGGTTAGGTTGACTAGAAATGGTGAATTCTCAACAGATCCCAAAACCCGCACACTGTGTCATCATTATTTGTGCATATGTGTGAGACATTTGCATAATTGCTAGATGGGCTCAATACTAAAGGGGTGGAATTCTGCTAGATTCCCAATGTCCAAAAGTGTAGCAGGCAATAAATAAAACAATTAGGCATGATAAACCGTTGCAATGGATATGATGCACCCAGATTATTGGTAGCTAAACTAAAAACTCTCGACTTCAGCCCTTGTCAGGAGTGATTTAGAATATACTAGCTCCCTGTGGAGTGGGGGGTATAATTGGTACACTAAAAACAATATTCATGATTTGAAAGTGTTCAGAGGAGAGCTACTAAGTATATTCTGCACTATCCTGACATGGGATACAGAGATAGACTACCTACCCTTGATCTGTTGCCACTTACCTATAGAAGAGGAATTAGTGATCTTACCTATTTACAGATTGCAGTTTGGTCAGTATGACATTTTATTAGATCATTTTGTTGTTTTTAATTTACCAGTTGCAGGGGCCATCCCACCACTAGGTCTTCCTCTGATTGCCATCTTCTTATTCCTCAGGTTTGCAAAAACAGAGGTTCATAAAGCCACCATTTTTTCACCGAATTGTTCCTATTTAGAATAATCAAATACCTTCCCACATCAGATCCACTACATCTTTCTCCATTTTTAAATCTCAGGTCCTTGATTTTTACAAATCCAAAATTCACATCTCAGTTCGACTCGCGGAATACTTGTTCTGGCTGACCAACTGTGCGCTGTTCAATATGCCGAGTTTGTTAAAAAGCTTCTCCCATTAGATCCTGTTCTGGCCTCCTAGGTGGGATTGTCCTAGAGGGGCTTTGTAACCTGTTCATCTCATCCTTCACTGTTTTTTTTTTTGTCAATTTAAAAAAAAATCCTGTTATCCCAGTGCAATTTTGTATTTTAAGTTTGATATTTATCAATTCTATATTTGCAAAGATTCAATTGTATGTTCATTTGTAACCATGATTTAAAGGGTAAAAAATAAAACAATTTGAGAAAACTGGATGTGGGTAGTTGGTACATACACGTAAACCCATGCACTTATGGCATCACTATTTGCATATTAAGGAGCTCATTTGACATATTTGCTCCCTATCATGGATCTTGCAAGTTTAAATTTTTCAAATTTGAATTTCTGCAACTACGTGTGTTCACCTATAAAGAATACATTAATTTTATTAGAGAAAAGTTGTAGGATAATTATGTTCAAGTTCTATAAAATGTATATTTTGTACTAACACAGTTTGGAAAATTTTTGTACAAAATGGAAGAAATTTAACAAAAAAGGAAATTTTTTTGAAGCTTATACAGTGAAGGTAAACATTTACCTTGGGTATGTTTCAATCACTGCCCTTAATGTGTGATTTGTGTCAAACCATGCATTTCACATCTTGTGTTGGAAAGACTTACAAAATATGGTTTTTGATGGTAGAAGTGAAAGACTTAAGCTATGTACCAGATAAAACCTGGGCATTTACTTTTAGTCAATCTTTGCAGAACAAACATTTTAGTTCAAAAACATATCCGAATATCAATTGGTAAAAGTGGTTCTTTGATTTGCTGTTTGTTATTAAAGTTTGTGCATGAGAAAGAGTCCGTTTGACCCTATAACTAAAAGGCAGTAAACTAGCTCTCTAAGAATGTTGTTTTCATCTGTCAAGAGGATTTTGCAGGGATGGCATGCCTACCATGGAAGCCGGGGCCTGGTAACAAGAGAGCACAATGAGGTTACTGTCTTCGCATGATGAGGAGTATGGTGTCAATTGGTAATGCTGGCTGTCAATCAGGACTGGTAGACCAAGGAGCTATCAATCAGTTGCTGGGTAAGGCATGGTAAATCTTCACGCAGGGGCTAAGCATACAGGGTTTATGCATTGGAGCCGATGGATAATTTAATTAAAACTTGAGGCTTTTTGTTTAAGTTATTAGAATCGCGTTAAGAAACAAGTTGAAGGTAGGATCTTTCTGATATCTCAGGACATGTTCTCTCTGGTGGTGGAGTGAGTGAGTTGGCATGCATCACATTGCATTGAACCATTTAGGAGAAGAATTCAAGCAATTGCTCCCAGGTCCTCACCGCTTGCTGCTTACCTCTACCTACCTAAGTTTTTAACACCTGTGTCAGAAATGCACATGCTGTATGACTTGTGATAAACCTGGAATAATTATCAGACGTGCAATGCGAAGGACAGAGATAGGATCCATGGATACTTTATGAGAGCAAAGAGGCTGAATAGTGGGCACATGAAGGTAGCAGCAATGGATCAAAAATGCAGAACATTACTTTTCCCTACGTAAAGGGACCTGGGCAGGGCATATTAAGAAAGACCCATGTAAGCATGGGCTGACAGAAGTCAATCCACGACTGTCAAACCTAAAAAAAAGTGGCTACAGTGGCTGTCAGAGTTATTTACTGTGCACCAAGCTTGATGTGCGTCAACACTGAGGCAAAGACGATTGACTTGACAATTTAAAAGGCCACTGCTGAGTTCATATTTGGAACAACATGCCATATTTAGACCTCTAGCTCCCGGGGCCACGCACTCTAGTGAGATGGCAGATTCTACAATTGTACTAGAAGCAACATATGCAAATACGTGTTGGTTTGAGTAGGTTGGTGTGTTCTCATGATGAAGATTATTGTGGCGTGCAATCGTGCATGTTGCCCCACTTCTGAATAATTACAACCAGCCAGTATATTAGAAAGTACCAAACCCACTGACCCTGTGTATGGGATTTACATCATACAGCGGGATCATACATAAATGAGGTTCCCATGTACTACAATTCTACTTGATTCCGATTTGTATCAGGAATGCTACGGTACATCATTGATAATTAGGAGAGCTGGCCCACTGGTGTTAGGGTATTCGCCTTTGGTGCAGGTGGTCCCTGGTTCAAGTCCTGGCAAGGCCCACTTGCTGGGGGATTTAGTTCAAGTACCAAGTCTGGTTTGATTTGTATAAATGACTATTGATTAAAACTGGAATTTTGCTCTCCCTGTGGGTCATTTGGACTTGTGGTGCAAACTACCCCTTCCTTCGGGAGGACTGTTAGCCATCGGTCCCAGGTACATGCATGGAGATTCACCTTGTTATATATGTAATCACAGCCAGTTTTCGATAAGAGTAAAGGGTGTAAACCCTGGCTGTCTCAAGCGTCCTGGATCCCTGGCAGCATTGGAAAGTCAGTGTCTGATTGAATCTACCAGGCTAATAGACTAAATTTCAAAAAAATTAAGTTTTGCTTAACTAAGAATTTATGCAACTTCATTGTTCCTGCCCAGTTTTTCAATTGGCATTTAGACCAGATATTATATGCTGCGATGATGTTACATTGCGTTAATACGCTCCGTCATAACATGCATTTTGCTACAAGTCCATGCATGGTGCCTGTCAACATTTCGCGTCCTCATTGCGTATATTTCTTTGCGGTCAACAGTTCACTTTTCTCATGGCTATAGCATCCTCTCCTGTCTTGTTGTAATGTTATATACCGGGCAGTGTCACCGTTGAGTTTCCGCGTATCTTTTGGGGTGGTTTGTACTTTGCAACTATTTCCACATTATTGTATGTAAAGTATACATTTCTAGAAAGAAATTGGACGATGAACCCGTATAGCATCAGATTATGTAAAACTTTCCGTATTTTGAAAAAATACTAAAAAAACATGATATTTGCCGCCCCAAAATTTTCAGAAGTCAAATAACAAAAACAATTTGAAATTTTCATGATTCTTATGTTATGTTTTAGAAACACAAGAACAAATTTGTCTAGGGACGTTGTTTTTTCAATTTTTAAAAATAGAGCTTATTTTTCCGAAATATAGAAAATGTCCAAAAGTGTGATTTTAACCTTTCTTTTCCAAAATTTGAGTATATATTGGAGAATCATCTTTAGTTAGAAATCGAATGAAAAATTAGAACAACCGATGCTATCGTAGGAACGTTAAACCTTAACCTTTTACTTCGGCGTGGTATTTTTGGAGTTATCTTGTCTGAAATTTGCCAAATTTTTGCGAAAATTGAACATTGAGAAAATCTGGGTGTTTTAGTAAAAAAGTGACGTTTCACGCCATTCCAAGCTGTCTCTTTCTCAAATACTTTAGCTTTTTAAACTTCAAAATTGAGTATGTTGTTGCAATTGATGAAAATACATTACCAACATATCTTTATACACTATTGAAATCAAATCTCTTTTGGGTCTTCACTCCAGAAATCAAAAGAAGTATTGAAATGTTCATCTGTTCTAGAATTTGTAGCGCTTTTGTGTTTACATTTTCAAATTATTATTTTTTGTTTTTTCCAAGATGAATTGCGCAAAAGTACATTAAAACACGCATCTTTCATTCGCAGCAAACATTCACCATGCGACGCATGCTTTGCCCTTGCTCCTGAATGCGTGTAACGTGCTTAAATTCCCGCCGTTCAGACCATGTGGTTTTTTTTGTGTGACTCTAAAATGGTCAAATAGCTGTTTTTAAAATCGCAAAAAACGACCAGATTGTCTGCCATTGGCTAACCTTCGTTTGGTACGTAGAACACGATTGGATGTTTAAAAATAGTGCAAAAATCAGAAATTTGTTAAAAACAAAAGCAATAGGGTGACACTGCCCTTAAGGTAGGATCATCGATTAAAATGGTCATTACAGAAAATACCATAAAATCAAAACCCCTGCAAATCATTATTCCAACCGTGACTATGTAAGGGTTGACCTTTCCTCCACATATTTTTGCAGATTCATATTAAATAATATAAATTTGTGTTAAGTGTTTTTATTTCTTTTTAAAAAATTCCGTAATTTAATTTTTCATTAATAATTTTGTTCCCAGCCTAAATTGACGGTTGCTTTTAAATGAACTCCAGGAATACAAAATACCTAAATTCTCACGTTGTCTTTTTTTTAAAATCAAGGGGGTTTATTTGTTTTTAGAACAATGATTTTAGGGGAAAAAATTTGGGTAAAATTACAAACACCTGTAATTTCAAATAAAAACACTCAATCTGCAAATCTCAACGTGAGAATTTTCTAATCTGATTTCCTTTCATATGACACCAACCTTAATTCATCAAACATGGAGTTGTAGTTCCTTCTAGGAAAAATTCTGAAAAGTGGAACTTCAGTCATTTCTAGAAATAATCAGCCAAAAAAGGTGTTCTTGCAACCACCTGTTCTTTGTTTTGGTATGACATACAACACAATAAAAAAATTCTATGGATATGATATTTCTCTAACCTAAAAAACAAACAAACCAATCTTAATAACTCATCAATTACTTGAGAAAGAAATGAAATAAATGTTTTCACAAAATTGCCCATTTTGTCCATTTTCTATACTGCCAAATCAGTCCCTGTACAAAGTCTATGGGAAATTTGAATGCATTTTGTAAAAACAAACAAAAAAACACTGAAATTTTTGAAAAAAGTAAAATTTGGCACATGTTTTCTTTCATTCACCACTACCAACATTCATGAGAATTTCACAACGATATCTGGGCATGAAGCCTAGCCCGATGATCAACCTAAGGGCCATAAGGAGTTTTGAAAGTAGGTTGAATATTACCGTTGATAGTAAATTTTAAAAAAATGAGAATAAAAGTTTGTTTTTTGGAACCGGTACTCTCTCTATGAAACAATTACAATTGGCAAACCATTATTTTTGCACAGAAGAACTTGGCTCCTTCCAGCTTTGGTCTTCCACTTAAAAATAATAGTATCACCATTGGTTTGAATTCATCTTACAGAGAATACCTGTTCCAAAAATCGTATCTTTATTCTCTAACTAACCACCATGTGGGCAATCGTTTAATCACCTTTTCGGTAGAATACAAACATCTTTGCTTCAAAATAACAATCAAAATGAGATTGGAGACACAATGTGGTTCAGGTGTATTTATTGTATACATCATGACCATACAGGCTGCCCCTGGGGGATTTTCCCACTGACGACTCATGCCTTACTGTCTACCAGCACTTTCAGAAGATGTGATTTGATCTTGTACAATAGAGAAACCAATAGTTTTCTACACAGCCATGTGTTTATTTTCAGCTGTTATAATTGTTGTATTTCTGTTGTTTATTTGATCTCTACTGAGTGCCCTTGATTCTGAGAGCAGTGATGATTTTATATTTATGTTGAATGGCAGTGTGATCATGCTGTTTATCCTCTCAGTTGTGTGTGAGACTGATATGCATAGAAAGGTGAGTGCATAGAATAGAAAAGGCCAACCCAGTCTGCCTCCCCTTCTGTTCTACATAGATGCACATTTCCTGACCCAGGACGGGTGGCCAGTGTTACAAACAAATGTTGTCCCTATATGCTTCACTGTCCATATTAGGTTTGAGTCACATTCTATCCTTCCCTTCCTGAAGGATACTGATCAATGGTTCACAATGGAGGTACTTGTTTGGAGTTATTATTCCCAGTGCGAGGGGAATGCGGGGTATTTCAAAACAGAACCTAGATCCACAATTGCTAGGCATGATATTCCTATTCTTTCATACTAGAACTTAGATCTCAGGATTACAGGTTGCTGATGGTAAAGTTATAGATGATTAATCAATATTCAAGAGTAAAAACATCTGGTCCTATTCTCTAAAACCTTGTTAACGAAAACATAAAGCCTAATTTCTTCTGTAAAATCATTTAGAATTCTTTCTGTCCATCGTATTCTTCTACTTTTATTTGGAGCAGCATATTAATTCACTGTCTTGTGTCTTGATCAGTTTGTTTAGTTAAGCGATTTATTGGTATAAATTATCGGCACATATATAAGAAATATCCCTAAATAAAACTTACAGATGGTTTTCCTGGCCATTGGAGTATTCCTTTCGAAAAAATCCTGATTTATTTCCGACCAATATCCCACCTGTCACAACGAACATGGCAGCTACCATGTTTATTTCCCTGTGGTATATTTACAACGTTTACAACGCCGCATGCACGAAACAGAAGCCAGCGAAAATATATCCCATACGCGCATATATCCGTGCAAGGTGCCACAAAACCTCATCCTTTTGAACTTCATTGAGCACACAAAATAGGAGCGAAGTTCATTTAGAATTTTTATTGCAAAAAAACTAAACTCCTGTTTAAACACCTCAGTGATATAGAAAAATTTTAAGAGGGGTGTTTTAGTATATCATTTTGTGATTCACAAAGGTTTTAGTTGGCCTACATACTAACAATCATGAACTTGGACATTTGAAAAGGGGTCGCGTAATATTTCGTTTTTAAAATTCCGCAGTCGCACTACCCTGATCTCTATACATGGATTGGCTACACAAGATAATTGTATATTAGACTAATGGAGCAACTGGCGGGCATCTTGGTCTAACCGACACATACATTCCAGAGAACACCTGTTTTAACAAGTTTGTATCCCGGGTGCACGGTTTAGAGACATGCCATCCATACGCGCAAATACAGAGCTCACTGAATTGGCTTGATTCGTAGTCTGTTATGTCGCTTTATTCCACATTTCAATGGGAACATTTTGTATTTGTATAAAGGACTGGCATCCTTAACCACCTCTGGGCTCTTTTTTGGGATGACCAATATTTCTATCAGTGCTTCAATTACAAGCCCCAGGTTTTCCATCCAATTGTAGGTAGATATCCGTGTTGAAACCCACTAAGGCGCGGTTTCCTGCAATCTACGTACTTTGTCAAATGTACCACCGATTAACGCTTCTTTGTATGAATGCAGAGTTTCTTTCCTAATTTTATTTTAAAAACTATAATTTCTCAATGAACCCAGGCTCATTTATAAAAATTAAGGATGAAATTTATGCCATTTTTGATAAATTTATACATTTTAAAGGAAAACTGTAATTAAAGCTGGGTGTTTTTAATTTCAATGTTAAAAGTAAACGGATAGTCCTTCATACCGGCCAGAACTTGACTCACCACCGATCATATTTCATTGTGTGAAAGACTAACCATGGCTTGTGGCAAACGATGAGCCGTAAGAAAAATCAATGTGGCGGCTTCCTTAAAAAATCGTCTACTGCTTCTAAGTTATGCGTGAAAAGGGTTGTTTTCTTCACAAGGAATACTCCAATAAACCATGCAACCATCTGTACGTCATATTTAGGGATATTTTCATTATATAATGTCCGATAGTTTCATACAATAAATCCCTTTAAGTAACATTGTCCTTCTTTTTTTTTGTATGTGCTTGTAACAATCGCAATTAGGTGTGACCTATTTCCTGATCTTATTCGGCCTCCATCACCTCCTCCATATCATTTTGTTGTTGCGTTGTGTTTAAAATGATTATGGTAATAGTTATCTTGAATCTTTTAATAATTATCTATATAGGATTAATTGATTATCAACGTTCTAGACTTCTTCGCAATGGTGTGCATGCATATAAAATAAGAAAGTTCTTCCCATGTGTCAGTTCCTGCAGTGAACCTAAATTCACTGCACTTGGTCACATTTAGAGTATTTGGGGAAATTTTTCAAATTGTTTTCATGCATGCTGATATTTGTTTTTCTATAGCATGTATACTTTCATATGTATTGCCTTGTGTGAACAGCAGAGTAACTGTGGTGGTCAAAGATCTTACAAAAGGAAGACGAAGGATTCTCCTGAAATGTGTAACCAGATTCGAAGTACCCACGGGTCTAATATGATAATGAAGGCATACCCCCGTTCATATTTGTAGTGTCTTGTGGGAATATTAACATGTTCATGTCCACATTTATCTTCAATTTGAGTATCAAATCACAAGCAACAGCTACACATTCTTCTGGGCTAAATTTCCCCTAATTGAGAAGAGTCACAATGATTATAGATTGCATTAGTCTAACTTATTGTTGTCTTTGTAAACAGGAGGCTGGTTAATGAGAAGATGAAGTACTTTACAAGATCCTGCGTACACATCCATACAAGTTTTCCAAAGGACTGGGTCATCACAGACTCCTACTAGCTACTGTAGATTGTATATGGTGTTGTGTTATTGGTGCATATCTCAATGAAGATTCTTTTCTGGAAGGTCAAGGACTCTTTTTACTCCTGGATCTCCTGGAGGTATGAACACTTCAATCCTAAAAGTCCAATCAGTGTCTATGTTATTTCTTGTATTTCTTATTACTTGTTTGTTCAATAAACCTTCCACACATTCTCGGTAGGTGGTATACAACTGATTTAGTGCAATTTGAGAGAAATTGTATCCTAAAAAACCTCCTCCTGTCACTTTAATTATAATCTGTGGGGAAAATGGGAAGCAAGGATATACTCCCTGTCAGTGTAATGCTGGAAACAAGCTATGGCTATACACTCTTTATGAACTATATAGTCAGTAAAATATTGTTCAGACACTTGGTACACATAACCTGTGTAACAATTGCTAAGTACACAGAGGCTCGGTGTGTAGTTTCACCAATCATGCAGCGCATTGCCGGGTGCGAGTTTCCTTCCAAATTTACACAGTTCCCATGGACATATATTTCAAACTGTCAAAGAATGATTTATCCTGACATAATAGGTTTTTAAAGTTTGCTGTTGGGACCTTAAATCTTTGTCCATATGAGGGTCATGAAAAAGTTAAGCCAGTTTGCCATATTAAACAGGTTTAACATACTCCCTTCTTATGCCTCAGTTCAACGTGATGAAGATATTCTTAGCAAATTACGCACAAACTTAGTATATACTCCAGGGGCATATAGAGGAAACCATGGAATGAAAACAAAATATTGGAACCAAAGGTCCTGGTTAATTTTTTAAAAATATTTTAGATGAATGCTCAAATGCAAGGCCTCCGAGCTGTTCCCACACTATTTTGGACAACATATTGAAAATGTGCAGAAAACATTGTGTCAGATCTTTGTGACCAGAAACTTTGAACAAACCACATACCTGATGATATTATCTTGGATGTCTAAGGATCGTTTTTGTATCCGAGGGTCGCCTGGTGAAATCAACGATAAAGTGCATATTTCCATGCTGTAGGGTTACATAGTAGTGGTCTTGGGCAATAATATTTACCCATCCACCAACAAGCTTATTGAATCAAAATGGCCATTGGCACTCTAGCGTTTTATTTATCTATCTCTATGCTCAAATGCTGCACAGGCATATTCCCAAAATGTACGCTATGAAGGCATATGTGCCAGGCATGTCACAAGGCATAAGTCACCAACAATATCTTTGTTGTGCCCTCAGTACATTAATTCATTTCACATTGAATATTAATCATGTTTGCAATTAGGATTTAATTTTAAGTCGTATTTACAAGTAGGTTTAAGCTAAAGACCAAAGTTTCCTGTTTTATAAATTGCCCATTCCGTTTTCTTTTCCGTTTTTTAATTAAAACCCTTAATTTATGCCATCTTAGGGAAACATTTCGATTTTCTTAAATTAAAAAACACAACAACATTAATTAAATAATCTAGAAACACCCGAAACAAGCACACACATCCATGACATCAGGATCCCTACGCACATGCACACAGGAATGACAGGAAGTATGCCGAATTTTGCACTATAGATTTACCTGCGATTTGAGTGAAATCGGCGATGATGAGCTTACAAAGGTAATTTTGGGCCAGAATTTCATGAGATTTTAATGCATTTTGACACTAAAATTAGTGGTAGAATGATTTTGAACCATTGTGTCAAAAATCAGGTGATAACTGGAAAAATCACAGGTTTTTTCAGGACATTCAGGTTTCTCCAAAAAGACCAAATCCGTGTTCTAAACTCGCAATTCCGTGAATATTCTCCGTTTTCCGTAACTGTGGTCTTTAGTTTTAAGGCCATTGATTATTCCCAAAGTCTGTTTACTTCAAGGTAACTAAACTATTTCGAGTTGTCATAAGTAATCATGTATCTTTCTCTACAGTCTTCAGCTAAGAATATGCACAACCTATTACTTGGCTGTCTGTTGGATTTATGTGAGAACCCCAAGAGTGTGGCCCACATGATGGCATGGAGAGGCAAGAAAGACTGCACAATTGCTAACCTATTGGTGCAGATATGGAAGAAGAGGAAACCGCGATAGGAGTTACGAGGGATGACAGTGGGCTGCATAGCTGGTACTGAAAAAAAAAAAACGAAAAAAAAAAAAAAAACACCCCTCATCCTCCCCCGCACGGCACCACCCTCCTGCAGCACCCAGCCCCCCTGTCTCGCTCCCGCCCCCCCTGCACCCCCCCTCTTAACCCATTCCGCCCCCCTAGGCACCCCCCCCACCCGTCGCAGTCCCTTCCTCCCCTTCTCTCTCCTCCTTCCTCACCCCCCCCCCCCTCATAGCCGCCCCCTAACGCGCCCCCCCCACCCCGCGCGCCCTGCTCGGCCCCGCTCGCCTTCCTCCCCTCCCCCACCTTTCCCTCCCTCCCAGTATCATTCCCCTTACTTTTTTATTTATACCACCTCTCTCCATAACCAATAATATTTGTAAATTTAAATTTGAATTCTTAATTGTCAGGTCCAGGTTTTACTTTTTGAGATCTGCTATTGGTATCCTGGTCACCAGTACTCTACCTTCCCAGGGCGAGTCCGGCTGCGGCTAAACCGACTCCCGCCCCCCCATCGTATTTGTATAGGCATCTGCTGAGGAGGGGGTAGCTGGTTTACCCTGTTAGAATGAAAAAGAAGATCTACCTAAAGGGCGTCGGCTCTCTGGAGAGAGGCTAAAAGGCGGCCATCCAGCACATGCTGCCTTGCATGTTGGGCAAAGTGCCCAAAGGCTAGCCCACCGCCGAAATCTTGTGGTTGACGTCAGGACGGGCATCCGGTTAATATCTTTTGCTCCAATAAATCCTCACACGCAGTATTTCTGAGTGTGAGGTGAATCCGGCACCCTCGTTTACGGGGACAAAACGGATTTACAAACTTTGGTCTAACTAACTACCTTAATTTGTATATGGGACTCTTCTTTTAAAGGCTTTTTTGATGGGGTTTAAAGTGAAAAAATCCATATGGATTCTTGTGGCGGGCATTGCAGCCGTAAACAAAACAAAAACAAAAAAAACAAGTACATGGGCGTTTGCTTTGGTGGGGGGCATAGGTTAATGATGGCAAAGTTCAGTCAGCCATGGCCATGGGATATAGTATAGTCAACATGTTGTTGTTTTTGGAGGGCACATGTGGTCCAGTGTAATATAACGGCCCAACCATGATCTGAAGGTTACTGGTTCCAGCCCCTCTGCGGCCAATGGTTGTGGCACTTGGGCAAGGCCTTTTAAACCTTGCTTCCCTCGCGACCTAGAAACCCAACGAATTTCGGGTACGCCGTTGGGGGACTATTGAGGCTAGTGAGCATTGGATGTGCACTGGCCGGCTGCCGACCTAGGAAAGCGAAATCTTTGTGACGATTTCCTGATGGCAGCGTAATAATAATAGGCAACAGCGCTGTTATCCTTGATGAAATGGCATTTTAAATAAAAGCCAAGTGTATTATATTATTATTATTTTCATATACACAACCGAGCGGGACCTTGGTTTGGGCGATCACCTGACTTTTAAAAGGCACTACTTGTTTGAAAACGGTTTTCTTCTGCGATTACCCTGGCTTGTGCGTGCAGATCCGCTAACCAATCGAATTGTGATTCTTGCCGGCCCTCGGCCCATGCTACATCACCCACCCACCAAGTGTCCCATGACCGTACAACCCCTGGCCTCCGATAAAAAGTGGGACCGCAGACAGATAACATGCCTATTATAATATAGATTGGCAGTAAATACCACATACCCATGTTGTATGTGTGCCTAGCCACAACAACGATTTGCATAGACACGAAGTCCTGTGTGGTTATCTAATCAATAAAGCCTATAGTTGCAGTATAGTTTTTTAGGGGTATTATGCATTGTCATGTAATGTGCAAGAAATTCAAGTTTGCAATAGCTTGTCATGGGATACATCTGTGTTGTGCCATGTATTAGGATACTTTTAATTATCTTCCATGATGTCCATTGGTTCTTCAGTCAACTGCATCCCAACATGCTTCCACAAATTTGATATGAATTTGGTTGGTTTAATTGCAGATACCAGCAAGCCTCTGATGGGCACATTAATACACAGGCAGGGTGACATCCATTACCGACCAGCTAATTGCCCAAGCCAATCAATAGTGGATTGGTCATAAACATGAGGGCTAAGATTAGGCATTCCTTTCTGTAAGATTGGTAAGTTTTGAAACAACCCAGCCTGGACTAGATTAATTTATTTTTCTCTTATTTCTTGGGCTGGCCTGGAATTCATGCCGAGGGTCAATGTGTTTCCGATCACCAGGGGCATTCTGATTTTTTGTGTTGGGCTGAATGCAAAGACCCCGGCCGATAGGACAATGCTCTGAAGGAATTAAAAATTGATTAATCACAACTCAATTCCGCCTTGCCACACAGGATGGGATTGATCTGAGTGGTATGACATCAATGGTATCGCATTAGAATAAACCCTTTTTCAGGTCAAAATTTGCATAAAACTATTCTTATTATAGCCGAGGAAAGCAGCAGGGGGCAGGGAGTACCCATCTCATTGTCTGTGTAACATTTGGGGCAGACTCCATCATATCATATTGCTGGGGGTTGCCACTGCTCCTGCACAGTGCGTCTGTTTTACATTCCCAGCATATGCTGGTAACCTTTTTTTTTAAGTTATCTCTTGGTGGAGATAGCACGCGAGGTGAAGTGCCTAACCCAAGTGCACAACACATTGGTGACAGCGGGCTTGACCAGAGCCTTATACTTCGTGAGGTGATGCGATTCAACTGCACCATATGGCCCCCTGCTGCAATTTAACATACAAGCGGAGTATAGTATGTTCTTCTGAAAAATGATTAAAATTTAAAGGGGCTCTACCCCTGATCATCAGCCTCAACCCTCACCACGAACCTTAGATTTTGGTATCATGAGTAAACTTGTATTTTTCTCATCTCATCTGCAAAATATTTTGACTAACTCCTTGCCATTTGATTCTACAAGCTGAAATGTAAGGTTGTTACCAGAAAGTAGTCTGTAAGTATCTATAGCTATTGTAATACATACAATTACTGCTCCACATTAAAATACTGTGTCAGATTCAAATTGAATTTTTAATTAAAGTGTGTTGGTGATGGCCCTTCCTATTAACCAGAGAAAATATATAAATACCCCGCCAAAAAAATAACGCAGCATTCTCTAAATAACCCCCATAGGTTACAAACCATTGGTCTTTGCAGCAAACATAAAATGATATCACTAGTTTGTTTTCTTCGTAAATTTGATCCTTCTTGCCCCATTGCAATCAATATTGCCAACACAATACCCATTATAAGAACATCTCTCCCTTTTTAAAAGTTTGCAATACAAAGTAATATACCATATTGATTGCCATTCCGTGAAGACCGCATTCTTCCCTTCCTGTGACCAGGTGTCACTTACTGCATCATGTTTTGTGTTTTGTAAACTTGTAATAATGTCTTCAGTTGCAACTTTGAAAATGTACACATTTTTTGTAAAATGGACATTGTGTTGGCGATATTGAGCACATGGAGCAAGAAAGGTGTCAAAGTTTGCAGAACAAAACAGACTATTGATTCATTTTATGTTTTTGTTGCATAGACTCATTGGTTTGTACCTTTACGTGGTATTTAGACATGCGGCGTTACTTTTTTTTTGGCGGTCTTTAATTGTAATTGGGTGGTCACCTTCACGGTTTTCCAAGGTCATGAGTTACTAGGATTGCAGGACTGTGAAAATTTTTATTGCAAGTGATTTAGAATTCACACACATTTTCCATTCCAGATATACAGGGATTGGAGAAGGAACACTACCACAAAGAGAAAGGCGTTAAATACAGGCCCACTTCCCTTTGTATTCAGTGTGGTAGATGTAGCCTTGTTAAGGCGCTCTACCAATTTCATCCAATTGGTCCGCACATCTGATACCAATAATGTCACCTATCATATATATTAGGCAGAAATCATACGAGGAGTGGGGCAATATTCTCCTTCCCCTACCACTAACGAAATACAATACAATGGTGAGATTCTTTCTATCAAGCCCCTAATTTGATGTCTCCAAATCACCTGGCATGTGTTCTATGCTTCCACTAGAGCCATTCAACTCATGTAAGCACCTTGTTCAATCCATCAGGCTTTTCTCTTTGCCTTTGCAAGAGTTTTGTACAGGGATGATTAAAACCACAAGCAATTTAATCAAGGCTGTCACTCTGACTAGCACAACCACTGCACCTGACCACACGGGGTATTTGTGGTTTTATTATACTTGGACTAGCCCTAACACCACCGATTACCACAGGATATAAATCAATTTTGTGGTACTTGTGGTAATTGGATGTGTCAACACATCAGCTCAGTCACTTTGTATTTTCTGTGGTACTGAGTGTGTTTGATAGTGCAATCATTTGTGGTCCTTTGTGGTACTTGGTAGTGTACCAT
>JAMKCH010025997.1:0-88912 GCA_023653785.1 Ophioderma brevispina
CGCTTATTGGTGATAACCCTGCAGAAGTTTCTTTGGACATTCTCGAAGTCCTATTTAATCAGAAAGTTGTTGATGCCAAGAAGGAGGCTGTTTGGCAATAGTCCAATCTGGAGTCACAAGGTTATGATGTGGACATCAGTCTTGTTGCTTTCTTTGGTTGAGCATTTTTGCGAGCTTTCATTTTGTTAAGTGGAAAGTTCGCTGTATTTTATCATGTCTTGCCACTTGATCTGCCATTGACATCGCATAATCAAACTCACCTCCGATATTTCTCACTTTTGGTTAGGGCTGGACAGTGATGTCAACTCCGGCAACAAAACCGACTACAAGTTTAAATTTGGCAAGCTGGGCCCTGAACCGAACACCATAACCTCGGTCTTTTCAGCATTGAGTTTCAAAAAGTTCGTGACATCCAGTCTTGTATTTTCATTGAGTACAGTCTTCAAGCTTGGAGACAGCAAGTTTAACACCTTCTTCAGAAGTTGGACACACAGAGCACATCGCGGTTTTAGGTACCAAAATAAACATTGTAGGCCTCGGTGAGGGAGTAAGTCTCTGCCACGCCTGATATCGCTCTCTGTAGCTCCGTGGACGAATGCAGTCTGTCAAGAAGAGATATAGCAATGTTCTGATTGGCTATCGTACCCCTGGTATTACCCGATGAGTTTTGTTTTTATCCATGAGCTTGGCTTGACCGGTAAAGTATATCTTTCTCAAACGATCCCGTAGGAGTGATACTGAGACTACTTAAAATATCGAGCTTACGAGCATTGACAGCATTGACTTCCGGATCAAACCTAACATAATAGGAGGGAGTTAAGTTTTGAAATCATTGGGGTGTCCCTTGGTGGTCGTGTTACAAAATGCCTTTTGTATGTCCTGTGGTATAAGCAAGAAATCCTTGTTCAAACCAATGAAGAGGTTAGAGGTCATTAAGGTCAACCGTCATATTTATGGTTAGGCCCTCTCCCTTGGATAATGGTTGTGACCAAGTTCGCGGAGGTTAAGGCGTGAGACTGATTTTACTTTTGGTCATTTTGCAGGAGAAGGGCGTTCTTTGTGTTCAAATTTATCTTTTGTTTTTGTTTGTTTTTTCCGATTTCTTTTCTTTTAACAAAAATAGGTTGATTTTTGACTTGGGGTTAAGTTTAAATTATGAGTTTCTAACAGTACTTAATCTAAAGAAAACTTATTCTTTTATTCCTGTCAAATGATGTAATTGCTAAAATATAGTGCGCGCGGAGTGAAGGTTTGTTTGTTTTTTCAGTTGTTTTAAGCTTTTGTAACATCCTAGATGATCACATGTTTTACGTGATATCAAAGAAGTGAATGGTGCGCGAGGCGAAAATTTGGTGCTTGGTGTTAACTTTTGTATAGGTCTGTGGGAGCTTTTATATCAGGAATACATTCCATTATAATCAAAACAGAAGATTAATTTTACACATAATAAAGACAAAAAGTTAATAACGTAGGGGGGGGGGGAACGTTGCAAAACCATATGGCCAGAGTATCTGAGTAATTCTACCCCAAACATCTCAAAGACTGGTAAATGATTCTGTGTAAATGCGCGCGAAATTGTTTGCTTTTTCCAATCAAGACGTTTTTTATAACAAAAAGGATAACTATCCGCTTCCAGTTTTTGACCATTTTTTTTGTAAAATTACTTCTCAGAACTCGCAGAGTGGGCAACCCCCCCCCCCCCGCCAGTTACGTTACTGATTTTTTATGCTCGTATTCAGTTTGTTACCTCATGCCGAATTGAAAAGACTTAAAATCTGTAATGGCATATCGAATGTTTGTGTATTTTTTATACTATTTCATCACACACAAGAGAGGTTAACTCAAGTTTTAAGTTTTTGTTTAACCTTTGGCAGAAAAAAATTTGTTGCACAATTTGACAGATTAGATGTTTTCTTTTTTTATAAAACCTTCAATCGTGGCAAGTGA
Organism: Ophioderma brevispina; assembly: GCA_023653785.1. Classification (NCBI taxonomy): domain Eukaryota; kingdom Metazoa; phylum Echinodermata; class Ophiuroidea; order Amphilepidida; family Ophiodermatidae; genus Ophioderma; species Ophioderma brevispina. The sequence goes on from JAMKCH010025997.1 coordinate 1,948, forward strand.
AATCAGATTAAGCTTATTACACGGATTATGTCATTTTATGATCAGTGTTTTTTTTACTCTTTTAAGGATGCGCCACCATTGAACTTTTTCCACATAAAAAATCGTTTTCATGTGTATATAGAATATTGATGATTGATGTACATATAACTTTAAATTTCACAAACTCAAAATAAAGTTGGCTTCGTCAGATATGCGTTATTTTCATGAAAAAAAAAATAGACCCATTCTTCACCAACAAACATCCCCATCACACTTTGGTGGGTCTCGTGCTTCTTAGGTTATGGTTAGCTAAGCCTATACTTATTTGTTGGTGGCGAATGGGTCGAATTTCTTCATAAAAGGAGCATACCTAGACGAAACCGACAATACAGTATGAAATTGGAAAGTTTCTCAAGCAAAAAGTAAATCGGCGCAAGTGACCATTTGTTTGTCATTTTAATTATTGAATTAAATTAAAAATTCTAATTTTATTATGTAAAAGTGGTCATGGTCAGTGCTCCCCTTTAATCTGATAGTTACCTAAGCGTTTGCATAGACTGATCTCATTTCCACAATCTTGTGTCTTTTATTCCTAGAATCTCGCAGAAGTTATGTTTAATTTATCCTGCAGCTGAAAAGATTTCAGTGATCGACTTCGTCTCTTATTTCTAGAACTTCACATACAAGTATACTAGTGAACTCGTTAATTTTGTCAATACAAGGTTGAAAAATCCCTTAATAGCTGATATTCGTTCTTCATTGTTGTTTAATAAAATCAGTTTCAGTGCTGTTCGAAAAATAATCGAATTCATTGGTCCGTTTTTTTTTTTCTTAAAGTAGAATTTTCAAAATCAGGAACAATGAACACGTTAAGGACACTCTCCGTTCATCATCGCCAAAACCGCTGATATTGCTTACCCTAACCCTGGAACCCGTTTTCGTTTTCCATTCGTTCTCATTTTAAATTTACTATGACAACAGAGTGGTTCCTCCGGGAATCGAACCCGGGACCTCTCGCGCACCCCAATCCCTTGATATCCCATACCAAGCACCCGGGGGTGCATGTCATATAGGTTCCTGACGGCGCGAATGGGTTGAATTCGCGACCGAAGCAGAGGTCTATGGCCCCATGGAAATGAGCCTATCGGGACGTGCCGCCAACTGTGTTGCGAATTTGACCATTTGGTAATCACGGTGGTCCTTTTTTGTGTTGTGAAAATTGCGCATAGGCTTATGGAAGCGGGGGGGGGGGGGGGCTTGGGGGCCTGGGCACCCCCAATAATTTTTGGTGGAAGGGTTTCAAATACCCATGGATCCCCCCCCCCCCCAATAATCTTACACTTTAAACCAAAACATGACATTCCAACACTCCCCCTCCCCCAGTTGGCAGCGCAGAAACTTTTCTTTTTTCTGGAGAAAACCAAGAAAAAGTCATTTTTTTTGTGTTAAACACTTCCAAAAGTTTTGATATTTTACACAAATTTTGGCCCAAATCACTGATATTTGCCCATTTGTGATTTTTGGCCCCAAAAATCGCTGATTTTGCTAAAAATCGTCATTTTTTCTTTCTGGCGGGGGGGGGTGGGGTGGTTTGTGAATACAAATGGGAAATCCCCCTTTGCTGGCACCACCACTGCCAACCCACCCTCCCAACTCGGCACCTCGCGGTGGCCCCCCCCCAATCCTGAAAATCTTCCTAAGCCAATGTTGCGGTATATTTATGGGATATACCTGCACAAATCGGTACAGATCAATCGTTCCTAATGCTGCATTGGATGGTAACGGTCGCAAATATTCGAATTCTAGTACATAGAGATTGGTGATCGGTGACCGTTGTATGAACGAGATGACACGATAATCCCATTCAGAAGTTTGGGGAAGAAGGTTGAAGAATTTTTATATAGTTGAAGGGTGCTGAATCGAATTTTTGGGTCCAACCTCGGGGAAATGGGGAACTTTTAAAATAAGGGGGTAAAATTTGTACAGGGGTAAATTTTAATAATGTCCAAATGTGTTTAACTGTACACCATTGTATTTGTCCATTAATATGATTAAAAAAAGGTATAGTTTTGTATAGGTTCCGACTTTTAGTTTACTGATCTACAGCCCTGATAAGGTTTCAAGTCATTCTTGGTCCAAACAAAACCCAGTAATCAGATTTTATTTGTACAGAACAACGTGTAAATTATTGCCCTGGGCGATACTGGCAGAAAATTAATTCAATCTTTTGGTGACAGCTCTGTAATACATTTGAGGTCCAGTTTTGGTGACCCCATAGACCCTGTAGTTCTTTGTTACACTTTTTTTGGCCATGACTTCCGAACCCAAATGCCAACTTTAATATAAGGCAAGACGAACACTTTGACACCAGTTTAACGCAATCGGAGTCATGGATACGATTACCCCGGATGACTTGAACGCTTATAGGGCTGTACCTGTTAACTCAAGGTCGGAACCTGGCCAAACTATACCTTTTTTTTAATCCTTATAATGAGACAAATACATTGGTGTACAGTTAAACACGTTTTGACTTGATTTCAGTTTACCCCTGTAACAATTTTAATTACCCCCTTATTTTTCCACCAAGTCCCCACATTTCCCAGAGGTTTGGACCCAAAATGTCTTTATTCAGTTCAGCACCCTTCAACTATAGCAAAACATCTTCAAACCTTCTTCCCCAACTTCTAGAATGGGACTCTGATTTATAACCCTACGAATACGGAATTTTGCGAGTCCCCCTGTAACTAGTGGTCTAGCTCTATAGAAAGTCTACGGAATACACCCGCTACCTCGTAAATGATAAGACTGTGAACCCCTGATGCGTATACCGTTGAAACACAGTTACAATGGCACGGATTACAATGGCCCGGACACTCGTCCACCCGGACGCTGAAAACATCCTTACAATTCCCATCACCATCTTTTTACTAACCTGAGAACAGGTTATATTTTTTTGTTTGGGATTTTTAAATTTAATTTTAAGAAATAATTAAGAAAGATAAGGTCCCCAGCTAATAGGACTACAGTGTGCCACCTCATATATAGAGGGTCCCCGAAAGAAAGACAAGTAAAATAGATTCTTCAGGCGATCCTTGCTGCCACAACGCGCTGAAACGCTGTAGGCGCAGTCCAAATCGCGAACGTGTTTTAGGCGTCACACCATATTGTCTCTGCCTCCCACTGCTATACAGACAAAACAGACGCGCTACACATCGTCACGCAAATAATTTTCGCGAATGACCTCTTACTCTGATACGAAAGTACGTTGTGTTGTTAAAGAATGTAAGCGCGTTTGCCGTAATATTCGCATCTGAGTTGTATTTCAACTTTTTCAGCTTAGTTCATTGTATCTTATATATAGAATAATTCAAAACCATCCTACTTTCGGCAGGCCGGGGTATAGCCTTTGCTGGTATCCATCCAGCCTATGCTTTATTCGTCAAAAAAGCCGACGGGTACCAAAAGTCGTCAAATCCATTTTATCCCATTCTGCCGAAAGATACATTCATTAAAAACTAGCAGACTGGCGCGACCGCTATTGGGGTCGAAAATCTAGGCCCTCTTGGCTTCCGGTCATGTCCCTAATTGTTGACTCTATGGGAATCCGCCAATACTGAGCGTTGCATAAGCACATTGGTCGTTGCGTTTGCTTTTTGTCGCACCAGTGCAAAAATAACAACAAATTTTTGAAATCAAATGAAATTTTTTACAAATTTGTTCATTTTTATAAACCTTTGCCCCACAGAGTAAAAAACGCATTCTGTGTCATTTCAGATTGCATGCAAACCACTTTCTTTTACCTGGAAAATTCCGGCGACGATCATTCTTTTAAATACCTATAGCAGTATCTACTATATGAACAACTTTTGGCCGAAATTGAGTGCTTTGTGGTTTCCATGTTGCGGGGTGGTCAAGAAACGTAGTGTTAGTTTTTTCCCAAAACAAATATTTTAAGTATAATTTTTTCAAGTGATCAAATTTCACATCACCCATCTATTTTTTGGTGCAAGATTTGCAAGTCCGAAGAGTGTTTTTTCTTATTGGATTTGGGTTATATTTAACTAAACGGTAAAAATTACTTGAAACATGTACATATGATGATTTCACTAAAATAATGTCATGTTCTTGTTCAAACAAATAATCCTTATAAATTCAACTAAAATATCCTTATTTTTCAAAACCTTTCAAAATTGAGAAACAACTTGTGGAAGTAGTCTAGAACCCGTCTCACAGACATCTTCAACATCGCGGCTGACGCGATGAAAATTCCATATTTCCTACTCAATCATGGCATAGCTACATACTTTTAAAAATCATGATCAAATAACCTTGATAGCTTATCATTATAGTCTTTGCCTATCATCAATATTGATATGTGATATTCCGATTCCGACTTTTTATACATTTTTCCTTCAAATGAAGATGCTAAATAATGAATGGCTCCAATTTAGGCGCAAGAATCTTTAAAATCAAAACCGAGTTGATTATTTACATCAAATCTCCCCGATATATTTTTAATCAACCTATGGTTTCTTCTGAAGTTTAGTACAGCAATCGTTGCCAAATTTAAGCCTAATACCGCATTTCATTAGTCTCGCAGCAATATTTCAAAACTAAAATGCCCGTAACTCAAAATGACAAAATGGACTTGCCGACATCTTGCCGCTCAGGTCTTCATATGATAATACACCCTTTTAGCACGGGAGTTGATTGAACCTGACGCTGCACGTTTAATAAAAGATCTCCTATGTTGTATATTGCACATACTGTGTTTTTTTACTGTTGTGGGAGAACTGATGAATGCCTGCATTCTTGGTTCGTCTATTCAAATATATTTCACTTTTTATCATAATGTTCTTAGAAAATAATGTCTTCTTAGGCCTCTAATCCTCACTGTTTAATGTTTCCTCACTTGGACTAATACTAATAAAATAAATAAACAACATTTAAAATCTCAAAATACACAACGGTTTCTATGCGCTACATAGAGAAGACAAGACTTAAAGGAAATTGTCAAGATTTTGTCAAGCTCAGTTTGACTTACCTTCATAAAATATAATGTACATACATCACGAATTCCGAAAAAATAATACAATTTGATGTAAAATTAACAAAATAGAGGCATTTTTAATTTTTTGCTTTTTGACATATTACAAGACAACGGGCGTATTTTTTGCCACGGCTTCAGTGATCAAGCGCCAATTTTGCTCTCCTTGACGTCAAGTGATGATCAAAACAACATCGTGTTGGACCTCGAATTGGTTATTGCTTGCACTGTAATATTGATGGTTAATGAAAGTAATAAAAAATTAGAAAAATTAGTTACAGAATGACATATTTTGGTTTCATTTCGTTGTGTTTTAATTATTATTGAAGTGCCAACACTGCGAGATGATGGTCACAACGACGTAACTTATGGTGGCATCACTTTGACGTCACCATTTGCCTGCGATGTGGATTTGTCGGAACCGTTTTCGAGTAAGCTATTGGGCGAAAATTAAAAGGGCAAAATACTCCACAAATGTGCCATTTTTCACTTATTTGATTTATATGTAATCTACGTTACTTAAGCTTTCCATCCTATACCCTTTTTCCAAATATTCAGAATCATGACATATTTCCTTTAGCTAAACAACAAAATAATGCACCTACAATGACATCAAGTGAACATGACAGTTTTTTAGGTTCTTTTAAATTGCTCAATGAACCAGTTTTGGGCGAATGGAACAGGTAGGGTATTCCAAGCTTAGTGAAGATACTTCAAAGGTCCCTGTCCCCATAAGTTGATGTTCTATGGGCGAGGACCATGGTTTGAAGGGCAAGACGATTTGAAGACGAAAGAATTGGTTGTGTATTAAGGGGATGATATTCCTAGGTAGGTATGAGCAAAACCATGGATAGCCTTGTAGGTCAGGGCACCAATTTTGAACGATTCTCTGTCAAACAGTCACCCAGTGTAGTTCGCGGAGGATTGGTGAAAATATGTTCATGACGTTTAGTACCTGTAATGAGACGAGGCGCAAAATTGGACTCTCTGAAGAGAGGACAAGATATTTTTGGGTAAAATCTACAAAGTTAGTTTATTGCAATACGACCTATCTTATAAATTCCAAGAGAAGCTTTCCGACAAACATTGCGAACATGGTATTTCATTTCTATAAGGTCTCGTCAAGTAAAACACCCAGATCTCCCGTGGCTTAACTAGAGGCTAAAATATCAGAGCCACCAATGTTGATGGATGGTAACGTTGAGTTAGACCGGAATTTGGAATGAAAGTGAATGATTTCTGTTTTGGTATCATTCACATGAGTTCGTTCTGGATGAACCAAGAACGAATATCAGCAATGCATGACTGTAACTCATTAACGGCTTCAGAGTGGTAACAGAATTCAATTAAATAAATGGAGTGTCACAGCATATTTTTGATGGGGAATACCTTCATGAGCATGACGTCACTAATTGGCTAGATTAACATGATAAATCAAATGGAGCCCTTTAACAGACCTTGGGGAACACCCCAAGGTAAAGAAAAGGCATCAGAGAGGGAAGCTTCAACACAACAACTATTCCTAAAAGATAAACTCTCGAATAGCCTTCCGCCGCCGGCCATGCCAGGCAGGCCTATAGCCTTTTTGAGGTTTATCTGCGGTAAGTATTTAATTTGAACATTTAGTAAGCTATATGATCTCATACCTGAAGATTCTGACTGGTACAAATCTATCTAACTAACCTTTCTTTCTGCAGTTAAATCATGTATTATTGGTAGTTAACTTTCCTCTAGATCTGGCCATGATGGCTGATCTGTTATATTTAATTATTTCTTAATATATATTCTTACTCATATAAGTATTTAGAGACTAGCCGCTCCGCCATCTTTTAAATTCCGCCACTGGGTGCCCATATCGGGGGGGGGGGGGGAATTACCTCACACCAAAAATCGTACGTGTGCCTGGGGACCTCAAAATGCTGACTTTCTTATACCTATGTTGGGAAATTTAAGACCCCGTTCAGATACCAACCTGTAAATTTATCTAACCTACGCCTTTCCTATACCAAATATTGTAACGAATCACTCATTTTCTTGATTTTACTAATGTTTCATTGATTTTTTCATTGAGTTTTTCTCATTAATTATACAAATACAAAGGGGAATGCAATATATTTCTCCTAGAAAGTGCACCCTTCAGTAGATTCCATTCCAGCCAACCCATTCCATCAAAAAAGGGCATTAATATACCATTATTTTTTCTGAAAAAAAAAAAATACCCACCCCTCGATATACTGAATTTGGCAAAAAAAAGCCCAAAAAAACCAAAATCTTAGACCGGCCCGCCCCCCCGGGGCCCAGATAGTGTACTAATCGGGTTGGTCGGCAGCAGTAGAAATCGGCGATTTTCTAGTGAACGCGCGTCATCAATCTCAAGTCGCAGCAAATGTCGCGACCTATCTTGCGTTGGCTTTCGGGGCGCAAATGACATCGCATTTTGACGCATGAAAAATCTAGTAAACAGCGATTGATTCCGAAATCATTACGGTAAGCGACGAAAAAGAAAACCCTGTTTTACGGCCGATCTTAACCTTTCGAGTAGGGTCTTCGGTCGGGCGAATTTTTTTTTCCTTTTTTTATTTTTTTCTTTCTGGAGCTCTACATTGGCCTCATGCCCCAAAATCTGAAAAATCAAGAGAAAAAATGCAATTTTTTTTTACAAATTTTCTAAAAAATATTTGCCCCAAATTGATCATTTGGGCTAAAAAACAGCTGATTTTACATGATTTTTGGAAAAACTAAAAAACAAAAAAAAATTCTGGCGAAACTGAAAATCGGGTCGGTCAGTTCCATAAAAACAGGGTTTTTTTATTTTCGGCGCCTAAGTACTCGATAGTACCCATCTGTGCCCCGTGGCGACAAGCCAACATGGCGGACGTTCCGCAAAGCTTACACGTAGGCCGATATTATTCTAATATTAATATCTCTATCTCAATGCTCATGGCAATTCGATCCCGCCTGTTTTAAACATTTGAAGCCCTCGCTTTACATATGGCGTGGATGGCGGTGGAGGCCAACCATAGAAATACACTGTTTTCATTTTCTAAAACGCGTTCTTGCTCGAATCGGAATAACGCATTCTTGCTGGATTCGGACTAACGCATTTCTTGCTGGATTCGGAATAACGCAGTTCTTGCTGGATTGGAATAACGCAGTTTCTTGCTTGCTGGATCGGAATAACGCCGTTCTTGCTGGCTTCGGAATAACGCAGTTCTTGTTGGATTCGGAATAACACAGTTCTTCCTCGATTCGGAATAACCAGTTCATGCTCAATTCGGAATAAACAGCTCTTGCTCGTTTCGGAATAACGCAGTTTCGGAATAACGCAGCTCTTGTTCAATTCGGAATAACGCACCTCTTGCTCAATTCCGGACTACCGTAGCTCTTGCTCGATCGGAATAACGCAGCCTGTCGTAATAACTCGCTCATGCTTAATCCGGACTACACACGTCGAATAACGAAGTCTGCTCAATTCGGAATAACACAACTTTCGGAAGAACGCAGCTCTTGCTCGTTCGGAATAACACAGCTATTGCTCTATTCGAAATAACGCAGCTTCGGAATAATGCAGCTTTCGGATAAAGTGCTGACCGCTGCTGACACGAGCCGTTAATTGGTACTGGATAAACAAATCTATGGAGGGTCGGAGAGAAGTTTGCTCACTTCTCTGTGAAACAGCAGGTAGGAAAGACTATCTTATCATATAGATGTTTCGCTCAACTGAAGGGAGAAGTTCTCTCGCCCGGCGAATATGTGTGAGCGAATGTCTCTTCTCGGCCTGAGAGTCATTCTAATGGAACGGCGCCTTACTTGTGGTGATATGGTCTACCCCCGAGTAACGTGTTTTTGTGCGTAACTTTTGTCGGGCTTAGTCACATTGGTTTACGTGTCATTTGGGAACGCGTGAACACAATAGTTGTGTACAAGTCACATCGACGTAGAGACCCCTCAGTCGTAACTTTTAGTTGTCAGGTAGCTCCGTACGATTTTCGGGAACGCATTCGGAACTTAGTAGTGAACGTTAAGGCATTACTTAGTATAAAGGTAGCTTACCAGTGTCGTATACGGGTGGTGAATCGATCCCAGGTTTCCATCCACAACAAGTTGAAAGTGATTCTCTGGGATGTCCTTATACCTATAAAAATGAAAAATCACTTTTGCACAAAACATGAAGTAAAGCCCCCTGACTAATTCGGTAATTCTATTTGGACTCGCCCAATAACCGACCCTCCTTTTTCCTCCATGAATCCTCTTAAAATAATTCACGACCTCTATATTTTCCAGACCGCGCATTTCATGTATAAATAATCATTAATGACCAACTTATGACCAATATGATTTTGGGATGGATTCAGTATTCTGCCACCCCACCCTTCAACATGCAGTTTATTCCGTTGAGCCTGCCGAATTCATAGGGTTGTGGCACAATGCTGAATTCTTTCCTATTATTATCATTATTACCGTATCATTATTATTATAATTATCATTGTTATTATTACTATTATTATTATTCAATGGAATATATTGAGTATTGAACAATCTATAGACCATCTGCAGTGGCATTCCTGTTGCGCATGTTATTATTCATCCCTTAATATTATAATTGATTCACCCTTTTTCAAACTGTGTGCATGTAGGTGTTTTTTTTTTTTTTACATTGACGGGCTTGCAGAGTCTTTTCCCCTCCCCCCAAAGCAAGGCACATAGCCCGTAGAGCTGCAGGTGGTCTATGGAATATATTTTATGACCTTTTTTCCAATATTAGTAATAAGCCAACATCAGTGATTTTTTTTTATATTATAGTCAGCTCACCCCCCCCCCCCATTGTCCTAGGTTCTATTTTATTCTATTGGATGTCGTGGCCTGCCATGGTGACATTGATGATTTGTAGTACCCCTGTTTACATGCGGGGGGCTGGGATGATGACTTACATTGGAAACGTTAGTCGAAATGGCATCCGTTTCTGTTAGGCTTTGTCTGTTTGTCATAATCTAATATCCAACCATTTTATGTGACAAATGGACATTTCAATAAAAAAACAAATGACTGATTTGGTTTTAATTATTGTTATGCTCTAAACGGCCTTATATACTTTATTTGTAAATTCTTTGGTGGCCGGGCGGAATTTTTCTCATATTAGCCTATTGAGTGTTCCAAAATGTAAGCGTAATGGTCCTTATATATGGGCTTTTGCACATTGTTCTTTGATTCATACGGCAGCATACCGTCCACACATTTGAAACTAGGCCTATTGTATGAGAGGCCCTATTATACACTACATCACTAAACACTTCTTTATTTTATTAATCCTCACATGTGTGTTGCAGTTTCTATCAGTCTCACCAAATTTTTTGTTATTCGTTGGCATCGGCCATTTAAAGAAATTTATTCTATTGCACATATGCAATTTCTAGTTTTAAGTAAACGTTAAGCGTTGTTTTACGTATATACGTTTGCATGTTGGCTGACAGGTTAGATGTGTAATCTTGTAACTTCAACATTAATTCTCATCAATCTTTTACCACATGTTTTAGCTCAATTTGCAGTATCATTATCGAGCACAAATGTTTCGGCAGATTACACTGATTGGACTATTGTTATATTGCCCACTGGGTGTTATTTTCCCATTCAATCATTATGTGATATAACTAATGTAAATTTGCTGTTTTACTAACAATTTTAATTGACTATGATAATATGTTAAATTTAAAATAAATCTTGTATTTTTATGATCAATCCCAAAACTCCGCAATGGTTTCTGACATTAATAACAGATCTACTTCTACCCAATTATGCAATTATATTTTGATCAATGATAATTTTGAAACATATTCTGATGATGATTTTTCAATATTATTTAGTTTTTTTCTTTTTTTTATTTCTACATTAAAAAACTTTCGATGAATCAACCATTTTTTAACTAGTATAAACAATATATTTTCTTGTTATAGCCCTTTCCGAGACATGGCGAAATGATTTGAGGGTACTCTGGCAAAATATTGACGATTAACATTTTAAGTGTTCCGCGTGTTTCTAGGAGGAGTGGTGATCAGCATTTTATGTCCATAAATCTGTTTCATATCGTGTTCAGCAAGGAGTTCCGTGAGTATAACCGAACCCATTCCTGCTCATCAACTCATTATAATCAAGGTTTATTGAAATATTACTTTTTTCTGATAAAAACATAAGTTCATTGGCAATATCTATTCGAGGCACCATAGGACCGTACATTGATTTATTTCTAAAGGATTGACACGTATTCTCACTAAATCATATCCGAAAATAAAGTGTTATATATCTGGGGACTTAATTTGGATCTTTTGAAGCATGAAAGTGGTTAATGGTATAAATGATTTCTGAACGGTTTAGCCACACATAATATGTATCCCTTGATTGATAGGCCACAAGAAAATCACATCAAATTCGGCTACGTTGACAGACAATATTTTTACATACATACCTTACACACAAAATAAGTATGTGTTTTTGTGAGGACCACTCCCCATTTTCAACTCACAAATTCTACAGCCCAATATAAACATGAATTTATTCCAAACAAAAGACCAAACCGATCATGTAATCATCATAATTTGAATTAATTTTCGTGAAGAATTAAGTGCAGTGATTGGTCCTTTGTTACTAACTCAAATTTAACTGAATTCTCATATCTGCCTTTCTTAATAAAATTTGCCGATAATATAAATAACATTTCAAACTTAAAAAGGCAAAAGCATAAGCACTCTTCACAACGCATTCGCGTAAACCAGGATAACTCGGCATCCTACGAAATCTATTAATAAAAAAGGAAAAACTAAAGAAATTAGTTCCATGCCTAATGACTATAATAAAACTACGTATCTTAATTACCGCAATAAGTTAACAAACATGTACTCGCGCCTCCAAGAAAAAATATGATACTTGACCAGCTGAAGCTTGAAACATTAATAACTAAAAACAAACTTGGAATATACGTAATGAGTGCTTGGAAGATCTCGCAAGTCTAATTACCTCAAAATTTTTTGTAAAATTCCTCAATCTGATCCTAAATTAATTCTGATCATTTTATCTTATTATGATAATATGGACCTAACGTAGCTCAAAAATATTCCGCTTCCCCTGTTCATTTCACACATTTCTTAATCATATAAACACGCCTCAAAATTCACTCTTTCTTTCCCCGACTGAAATAAAGAAATCATTTCTATTTGCCGTTCATTGAAAAAAGGGAAAAAGTCTGGATGAGACATAAAATCCGATGTTATAAAATTTGTCAAAGATATAATTGCAGCCACCTTTAACCACTTAGTTAATTTATCGTTATCTTCCGGAGTCCTTTCCAAATAAATTAAACATTGCGAGGGTTAACTCCTATTTACAAAGCTGGCAATGAACAAATACTTTGTATATAGGGCCTATCTCAATTTTACCTGTGTTTTCAAAAATCTTGGAACGTATTGTACATAAACGTTGATATTAACTTCTGTTCTCGCTTCCAGTTTATTAACCGATAATCAAATTTGGTTTTCGTCTGGTAGGTCATCTTCTATGGATTTAAGCACTACAATAAAAATTATATCCGAACTTGATCATTCTAAACACACACTTGAAGTATTTCTGGGACCTCTCTGAAGGCACCCCCCCCTTCGATACCTTAAATCATGATATTCTTCTCCCAAACTCGAGCACTATGGTGTTCCAGGTGTTGCCTTCGTGTGGTTCAGAAATTACTTAGTCAACCGAATCATATGTCGATTATATATTGTTGATTCATCACTTCCTTAACTTAACCTGAGAGGTGTGCCCCAAGGCTCACAATTTGGGACGCTTTTATTTCTTATATGTTATCCCGATATCGTTCTAGGCACACATCAATGATAAATATTAACCCACTTCTTCTCCCTCTTATTGACCACGATGATACAAAACAGATTGGTCTCATAAAAATTCAATGATCTAATGATCTCCACATTCTGAGCTTAACACTGTGTGTCTTGTTAAAGCATAAATTATCATTGATAATGACAAAAACTAACTAATCCTTTTTCAAAAAAGGACACGGCGGTACTCAAATACATTTCACTTGATATTAAAATTGACAATATTAGTATTTTCCACAATTTCTCTCCACGTTTCGTATTATTTGAGATGCACACCTTACCCTGCTTCAACCTCTCATGGAAGCAATCAAAACACTATATCGTATTTCTCACTTGGTTAACTCGCACATATTTGTCGGATCTTCTTCAGTTGTGAAATAACGCCTTCTCTAGCCCCTTTGCAATTTATTAGTCGTTATACACACCGTTTCGTATGCCGCAGTTCTATATGTAATCTTAATTCTGGGCGCCGCTAACACCCCTATTCTTCCTAACCCCAACCCCCATTGTAATGTTGACATTTAAGACCTTTCCTACCAACCAACAACGAAAAAAAAATTCGTTTCACTAGTCAACACGGCTCCCCATTATCGAGCCCATCTCTTCCCTTGTGGTCATTCACTACTTTAGCTATTATGGATATCCACAAACTTTCAAAGGGGATTATCACGATCTTATGTACAATCTTTCATTTCTACTTTTCCACTCATTCATATTGTTCTTCATATCAACTTTTATGTACTTCCCCAATACCTGTCTCTATAGCTAGTCCCAATCCTAACTTATACATTACTTGGTTATGAGGTCTGAGGGAAGCTATACCCGTTTAGCTAACTTCCACACTCAATTAGCCCGAATACGCTACGGTGTAGGGTTCTTTATTATGGCCAGAAACAAACACACTTCCAATGTCGACCTTTATCACGTCACCTTCATACCTTGAGCCCAGGTTCGAACACAATTTAAGTACACACGATAGTCCCAACCCAACAACCAACATCACACCCGTATTGTTGCTTGTCATTTAGACTGTTGTCTTATTTATTATTATTATTATTATACTCATAATTTTACATTTTGTGCTGATTTGATAGTATTTCTACTGTGTTTCTTATTGTTTTTAACCTTTGAATTCAAATTTCAACATATATTGATCTTTATAACTGTCACGCCTGGTTGATTAAGGTTTGAACCTGGTAGATTTGTTAGGTCGTGTACTCCCCAGTCCTTTGTTTACGTCATCCTTGTCTTGCACTGTATTGTCCCGGGTGACCAGTATGTCTGAGCTTGCCTTTGACTGATTCCCCATCCACAAGGTTCCATTTATTGGTAATCTGATTTTGGTATGGAAAAATAATAACGGAAACTGAAACTTCCTCCAAAACCATCTAGATGATATTTTTTTTTTGACCAGAAAAGAGCGTCCATCCCTATGACATCTGATTACCTAAGGACCTATATGGTCCACACAGGACTAAAACCCAAGCTCGCTGAAAAATCCAATCAGGATTCAAAGAGCCCTGTTATGAAATTCATAAGATGTTGTTTTTTTTTTTTTTTTTTTTTCTAAGTCTAAACCGTTCCTTCCTCCTAGCTGTTTTTCAAACAACTCTTAAAAAGCAACCCATGAATTCATATCGCTCCGCTCAATTATTTAGTGATTTGGTACTCTAACTCATTCTTTTACTTAATCTGGTTTTGTTGTGTGTGTGTTATCTATAATTATTTTAGGTCGGCACCATCTTTATGTGCATTTTAATTTACCATTTATGGGCCTTTCTGATGTCTGTACCAATACATATTACATGATGAGTCAAAAAGATTTCACACTGCGATTTGTCAGAAAAAATCTTAACAATATTAAACAAGTTTAGAAATTGTTTATTATACATGAAAACAATAGTCATTATATCCACTATCATTGGTGAAAAATCTAACATTTACCTTTCGGATATTGCAGATATGGTAAAATGAACGGAAAGGCGCCAAAACAATATTCGCAACGGTTGCTACATTCTTTCACTTGCCCACGGCAGGGCCAAAAGCCATTGAGTAGTGTATTTTACTGTTACTTTTAAGTATTTAGTTTGTTATTTGTCTAAAGTAACCATTACCTAGTCTGTAGCAACTGTTGTTGACAATACTTCTTAACGAAATGGTCACTGACAGTAGCGTAACAGGGCCAGGAAATAAGGTTAAGCTAGCGGCAAAGCAGGAAATGGGAAAAAGGCCAAGCAAAAAAGGGAAGTAGGGAAAAGAGAGGAGGGAGAAGAAAGAGATGAGATGCAAAAGGAAAGACAGATGATGTTGGAATGTGGTAATGTTCAAATATTGATTCCCCAAAGTAGACCCCCCCCCCCACCCATACTAGGTTATGAAGAGATCGGTGGAAAAGTGGGTAAGCCGGGCTGTATGCAAAGGGGTTGACCTACATATTTGCATTCAGTTTCGCCCACGAAAAATATGTGAGTCATATTTCGAACATTTATTGAAGGAATGCTCCAAAAATTTGGTTGTCAGATTCCATTAATTTGTTATTGATTTCAGATTATGAACTCGGTTCACCTTTTCTTGATGAAGGTTACACAAAGGTCTCAAGCAAGCAAAGCATTTCATGATGTCTTGTGTAGAACTCATCCAACGTCTCTTTGGCCAAATTCAAAACAGGATTCCATGGACAGGTGAAAAACGCGGTACCTATCGTTAAGTTAGCATAACTTTGCAATGCAAAGTCAAAAATCAAATTCACAAATTCGTCTATAGGGGAAATCATCTAGTTTTATACATGGTACTCCGTATCTTTGGTAGATTTTACAATGCTGTAGAAAAATTCAAACAAAACGAGTGTTATCTTTGAGCTCCCACCGGACCTGTACATGTATGATGTTTATGTGCTTAATTGTGTAACTACTGCGATGGGTGGTCCGACTTAATACACGGAATTTTTTTATGGTTTGTGCTGGCATCCACATCTTGGTAAATGGATAAATTTTCCCATCTATTTCAATATCCTATTAGTTTATTGTAATTATATTATGATGTTTATATTGATTTGTGCAATGGATGAAAGAAAACATGAAAATACTGTAATTAACACAATAATCAGTGATTAATACACAAATTTAAGCCTTTGGGAAATGGGTTGATTAAGTTATACGTGACAGCACAACCAAATATTTTGGAGGAGACAACACGTTTTTCTTAACAATGGTCCTGTACATGCAATGTCATAGTGGCATTGTAGGTAAGACAGGGTGTTGTCATCACATTTACACGGCCTAATTTGACGTACTTCAAGATTATTGATTTTACTTTTGAGATTCTGACTAGGCGAAACAAATGTGTTGAGCAGGTGTTTGTTTGGACCTCAAAAATCCTAAACGAATATTCTTTATTTTGATATATCTTTGGATTAAAAGTGAATCAATCCCGTTAGAGTGCGAGGGCGAAAAATCAAAGTTATAGACCTAGTCTACCTATGGAAAGCCCGGCGTGGAAAGGGTCTATGCTGTTCTGAGACAAAACGTCTCCCAAATGGGGTATACTACATTTTCTAAACACACACATTCGCATTGGCCATGCCATTTTGCCCTTTCTACTAGTGCCAACGGTTGGACCGATTTAACTCTATATTTTTGTGAGATGGTTGTTTATATGAGGAGGAATCTCATAGTTAAAATACAAAGACACAGAAGGCTAATCAATTGAAATCAAAATAAAAAGTTTATTTAACCTCAAATCGGGGCCTGTAGGCGAAATTGTCTAAGAGGACTTTACAACGTTAATAATTTCTAGATAGAGACAGTGCAACTTACACGTAAAATGGTGTCTTGGCAAAGAACCCTTCATCATGTTCATCATTTTGAGACTGTATCTAGTAAGGCACAAAGTTCATGTCCTCTCAAGACATGGATCAAATGTCGGTCTCTTTGCAGACACTAATGACTAGTCATGTTTTTAATCAAGACACGTCGGGTTTGTAAGACGTGTCTTTTTTCATCAATCTGGAGACATTCTGGCTGGAGACGTGTCTTTGTGTCATAGATTATGTTTTTATTGGTTCTATTTTCTTTTATTTCTATTGTTGAAGACGGTCTGAATTGCAAGACAAATTTCTTACATAGGAGCGCCCAGACACATTTTTTTGCAGTGTAGAGGCACCATCTTAAACAGCGCCATATTTCAAACCTTCAAACACGTATAAACGAAACACGCCTGAAATTCGAACACGTGCAAGCTTTCATGATCCTTTTGCCCATTTCAATGATCCATGGAGAGAGTGGTATTCAGGGTTTAATCAATATCTGTATACAATTAAATCCCAATTGAGTTGGATTAAAATCCAGCAGTGGTCCGCACTGAGAATTAGAACCGGGATCCTTGCTCTAGAGGTAAGCTTGCTGACCGCTAGACCAACGCCACTTTCTCAATATAGCTACCAGAAGTGCTTAACTAGAGGATTTGATACCCATACGTGGACTTAAAGGTTGTTTAATAAAATTTTAACCCTCTGACCGAAGTGGCCCATAATCATCACGCAAAGAATATGATCAATTATATATTTTCTGAGTCATTGTAGGCAGACCATTTTAAAATTTTGACCCGTGTTGACCATCACTTATCACTCTCGGATTAAACCGACTGTACCAAGACCAATTTTGTCCATTTTTCTGCTTCTTTCTTCCACAGGTCTTCCATATAATACCACAGGCACTGGATAAAATGGTTTGTTTTTTACAGGCACACACGCTCGATTTGTGTTTCCGATACCTACCTTGTTCTTGCCTCTGTAATGCCTCAACGTCCTCAATGAATTTCTGTACTGTTCCGGCTCCAGATGGGGTGTTATAATACTGCGTCCAGTAGGGGCAACCTGCCATTGATGTCGGCGCTATTAGGAATGGCCTGTGGAATGTTCGACAGAAGAAGCCGTGCTGCCAAGGCTGAATACAGCGGCTTACGAAGAATCCTCCACTGTACAATGGGCCAGTTAATGTTGAACACACGCTGAATATCTTGATACCTTGCTGCAAGACCAGGATGAGCTTGTACGAGTTGAGTATCTTGAAAGCCTATTAAATCCACCTACAAATTTTAAGAAGAGTATAGGTGAAATAAGACAAAGTACTCTAATTAGATAATAAAGGTATGATTGATTTGGGGAACCGGTGTAAAGGTGAAGGTGACATAACATCATCGCAGCGTTGGTAAACCAGTACAATAGCGTAATGACATAGTATCAATCGCTGCTTTTATTACACTCATTCATAATTAAACATGCACAACATCGGTAATTATAGGCAAGTGGACACGCACCTCCTAGTCTAGACAAGAACTTACCAGAGAGCTTAATTACCATGACAAGGCACCTCCAACATACTACACAATTGAGGCGGCTTGGGCTGAACGGCGCGTCACGGCGCTTCAGGTAAATCATCAGGTAGGGAGAATTGTGATCAAGTGTCAGCAAGAGTGGTGTATATCAACAAGTGTTCACCGGATTCCGATCGATATCCTCCCTAAATTTCGATAAATTTCTACATTTCGCGCCAAAAAAAGTCGTGCTTTTGATATGTAGGGAGAATTATAAGACGTATCAATCGGCATTTGCTTATCAAAAGCTCGTTGCCCGTCAGGCAAACCCCTCTAAAACTCAAAGAACCATTAAAGTCCAAGCTACAAAATTTTCAACATAAATTTTAGTAAACTATACAGACAAAATTTGGTAAACAGTTACTTACTTCAAAATGTGTATGATTTTGCTATGCTAAACAGGATTTTGCAAAACCACTGTTTAAACTCTCATCGATTAACAATCAACTGGTTATCATAAAATATTCCAGATCGTGTAGGAAAGGCCTGACAACAGAGAAAAGCGTCTTTTTAACATGTGTTTCAATGGACGATTATTTCTATGTGGTCCCTTAATACTCGATAATCGGATAAGCCTACGGAGATGAACGACATGCACTACATCGAGAGGCTTCATTCCCATTTGCCTTGCTATAGGTGCATAGGGCCTACATCATGCTTCCATTGTTGATGATACGGTATCACTGGAAAACTTTGTATTTTCGTTCGAGGCACGAATCGAACTTGCAGCCCGTCTCCTAAACTGAATAGGGCGCACACCACTAAATCCTTCCATGATTGGTGTAATGCGCATATCGATTGCATCCCTTGCCCCCCCCCCCCGGGATCCCCTGCCTTGTACGCGCGTGATTCCACTTACACTTTTTCGCCCACATCCACATAGTAAAGCCATAGCTAAACCACTTGCTAACTAAACATGTCTACAAATATTCCTTCATCCCCGGACTATCTAGAAATGGAATAACCTGCAAGATTCTACTGGCGCTATGGAGGGGGGGGGGGTACAAGGCTTCAAATCTGCCATTATGGAAGACTTGCGGAATAAATGGCTAAATAAGTAACTTCCCTGACCACCCTACACACGCTCCTACTTGATTCAGGCCTGTGAAACTCCTATATTTAGCACGTACAAAGCCATGGAACCGCTGTTATAGCGCCCCGCGCAGTATGGGGATAGCATGGTTATGATAATGAATTAGGTAGACTAATGAAAGTCCTACAAGATTGCTTGTGATTGTAACACACACGGAAAGTTATATCCAAAAATTCAGAAAAAAATAAAAATCTTAAAAAAGGAAAAAAGAAAAGAGAAAACAAAACTTATTTTTCAGATAAACATAGTATCTTAGATTAGATTGTCTCTTTAATAGACGTCAGAACAGTAACGTACAATTAGGACCACTCTTATCGGGTTTCATCAAGGCCCCTAACATTTGAACACTGCCCTCAACATTGAGAGACAGTTAGACCGAGGGCCTCACCCCAGAGGGGGCGGTTTCCTCTGCCCGTTGTATTATTAATATCCTGCTTGAGTATTGGCCCTACCCAGGTCAAAATTCCAGTTGATCCCAGTTAAATATCGGTGCGGAAAGAACTGTTTCTGATAACTGTTTTTAATTGTAACTGGTCTTAACTGAGTTTAACTGGTCAGTAAAAACCTAGTTGAAGATCGTTCCATTTCCGTCAAAAGAATCAACTGATTCAACTGGATTTAACTGGATATTCAAATGGGAATCACCCTATATTGCAACTGGTTCCAGTTGAACCAGTTTAACTCGATTCAACGGAATTTTGACTGGTATATAGTTATAGTCGTGTAGGTCTATCAATATGAAGGAAAATGAAATAGTACCGGTTAGACATCGTCATTGCCGGATCTCGGGGACGGGGTAGGGGTATTTGGTAGCATTGATTGAGTGCATAGATCCCCTGAACTAATGTTGTGTGCAACACGGGGATCATTCTCCCACCCAAATTTCACGTGAGCGCAGTGGAGATTCGGCACAATTAAGGCAATTGAGGCTAAACTTTCGGCCCGAACCATGGCCTGAACGATTGCAATGAAACTACGTGCACTACAATACAACATGTTCACTGAATGACTGTAATCAATTATGATAGTAAACGTATCACATGGTTACACGTAGCCGTACTAGCTTTAAATACGACGTGGTACGCTTTGCTTAGAGCAGTGGGTAAGAATATCGATGACCATTGCAGATGTCACTGGTTCGAATCCCACCCCAACTTCCTTAAGATAAATACATTAACGGAATAGAGCTCATTCATTCATTCATAATCATGAATAGCGCCGCAATAAGACGAGTCGACCAATATTTTGAGCCAGAATGTCACTTTAGCGACTGAACCTTTTCATAGGCCCTATACTCTTTGTGTAACAAATCACGCATTGCACCTGTTTGTGCGAAACCAAAAGATCAATTCTTTAGTGAATGAATTTGTATCGATACAGAGTCCCCATGATAGAGTATCTTGCACTATTATGCAACACCACCGCCTTCAAAATGAGAGATCCTGCAAATAAGCTGAATATTTTTATTGCACGTTGAAAGTCTGCGGCCAGCATGCCTATCTTGTTACCAAAGCACCATATGAAACCGACTGATTTCCATTTCTTTACAGTACTGAGTGCTTTCTTTGGCTAATTTGGTTAACAGAGATTATGAATTGCGTCTCTTACTAGTCGGTTATAGGCCAAAAAAAATTGTTTGTTTGTCCATAGAGGCTCCCGAAACAGTAGGGTCGGTAGGTCGGAGATTTTTTTTTTAAAATATTGTACTTGACACTCAATTTAAAGAATGGTAATAAATCAAAACACAACATTTTTACTGCTTGAACTCTTATTCAATAGCCAGCGATTCAAACAACTCGCCCAACTGGCAACATGGTACTTGCCGATTTTGAGCTGATGATTCCCATAGGCTGTGCCGCCAATCCCGCCATGTAAACTGGCACAAAAATGCGTCATAATTTTACCTGAACTGATAGCAGGAGACTGGAATGGTAACCGATAGTTAGGAAAAAGCATGTGCATTTTGGAATGTCTATTCGTTTTACTTATAAGCCAGAAAAAATCCAATGGAATGACCTAAACTTAAGCCCGTAATTGAATTGAAGTTTGTTTTCACTTCCAACAAAGATTTTGTTGAGGATTTTGTGCGCCGTGAATTGACTCAGCGAAATGAGGACCAAAAAATGGCTAAGCATCGGGAAGGCATCTATGGTGTTTAATAGCATTTTGACTCCTTGTTTCACTTCCACATTCAATGCATTCAACCGACAGTCGACAAGGCTCTGAAAACACCCAAATACACATGGTACAGGTAATATTTCCTAGATTTGTGATATTTGTTTTTTAAATTAATTTTTTTACCAAAAACTTGAGGTTTTGGGGTTACAATAGTAAACAAAAATAATGAAAAAAAAATATGGTCGGGACCAAGGTACACGGTCGGTCGGACGAGGACAAACAAACAATTTTGTTTTTGCCTTAGGGGAAGAATATTTTAAGCCTCCCTTGTTGGATTTGTTTAAATTGAGATATTAATAAACGAGAGATAACAAGTTGAGATCATTATAGGTTTAACTGCTCGCGAATTACACATTTGAGGAAAGCGATTCTATAAACTTGAAGAAGCCATATTAAAGGGGCATTTCGTGATCCACAACCTCGTCCCCCCAATTTACCTAAAAATCCGAATCCCTTGTCATTACACATATTTTAAGTGAACTTGCCTGCCATATGCCCCCATCATAGCCCTGTCGGTACGTGTTAGCATCAGTACCATCCTTAGACTCGACCCAAGCGATGCGTCGCAAAAAGTTGTTGTCATCTCCAAAGATGCGACTTTGCACTATTGCATCCACGGCTGCCTGTGTAACTTCAGTTCCACTTGTGCCTGCTACTCTTGTAAGATCTAGGCCCTGCTGGCCAGATGCTGGGTTGATGGCGACTAGCGAAAATGCAAGCACCGTTCCTATGAAAAAGGATGAAAATCACGCGCTATTGGTTATTTTATACTAGATTATACCTATTTAAATTAAAAGGTGTAGAAGAAGTAAAGGAAAGCCCTGTTTTCATACCAAAAATGATTACTCATTTTTGACACCAAGGTTAATCCCTAGGGCCGACTCCTATATAGTTTACACTGATCTGCAGCCTTGATGTCTTGATATGTCTTAATATTTTGCTAGCTGCTAGCCCAGATAGAATTCGAAACACAACACAAATAATAAGCCCCCTAAGCAAACGCTTCCAATTTCTTATGTAGGAACTTTGTAAGAAAAACAACAACATTTAGCTTGAATGTAGTTCAGACTTAGTTTCTATGGCACTGATATTGAATGAAATACCATGTACATCATCCAGACTCGGGGAATTTTGCATCAATCTTAGACACCTGTTGAAGTTAGGCATCAGTGCTTCTCAAAGTAAAAGAGCCTTTTACCAATCAATCTGCCACAGTAATAAGAACTTATGTAAGGCAACGAGATTGAGATTTACTAGAAAATTCATCCTTCTGGCTTTGCTACTTAGCGGTCAGACAGGACCAAACCTAGGCCCGAAGGCTAAATTTCCTTGTGGTGTTTGTAACAGAGCAGTTAAGGACTCCGATCAAGGGATACTTTGTGATCATTGTAACAAGTGGATACATACAAAATGTGTGGGGATGTCAGATACAATTTATAACATCTTGTGTGATCAATGCAGCTTCTCATGGATATGTTGCAACTGTGCCTTACCAAACGTCTCCTCAACATTTTCCTATCCAATACTTGTTAGAGATCAGTAACTCTTTTGATTTACTAGATAGCAGAAGCTCTTCGGAGGATGAGAAAGATCTTGGAGAGCCAATAGCATCGTTTAGCCCTTGCAAGGACATGCCTCATCGTGAAACAAGTAAACCAAAACATAGGAACCAGCCTAGACGTATCAAGGCTATGCAAATTAACTGCAATGGTCTGAAAAGTCTTGATAAACAAAGCAAATTTCAAGCTGAACTTGAGTTACGCAAACCTGACACGGTGTTTGGTTGTGAGTCTAAATTGGGGAGCAGCATTCCTACCTATAACATCTTCCCAGAAGAATATTCTGTCATTCGTAATGATAGAAATGCTGACGGGGGAGGTATCTTCATAGCAACTAAGAATGACATCATCACTGTTCAACGGACAGAATTTAACGTCAGTGGTTGTGAAATCATTTGGACATCGGTAGAATTTGCAAAGCGTGGTATACTGTACTTGGCAAGCTATTACAGGTCTGCAGGCTACGATGCAGTCAATGCTGAATCTTCTTCAGGATTGTCAGCTTGATCATGAAGAAACACCCACATACACTCCCCAATATTATTGTGGCAGGGGACTGTAACTTTCCCGACATTGATTGGGACCAGCTTTGCACTAAACCTCACAGCACCGTGCAGCCCATCGGCGCTTCCTTGACTTGATCAGCGAGTATGGATTTAACCAGCTGACCGACGTCATAACAAGACTTTGCTCAAATAGTATACTTGATCTTATTATGACAATTAATGAAAGCCTTGTCAGTAACCTGCACACCACCCCAGGGATCAGCGATTATGATATTGTACACTTCGATATTAATGTTTCTGCAAGACCTAAACGTATCCAACCTTGGAAGGTGTGGAATTACAAGAAAAGTAAATCCTGAAATTGTAAGAAAATCTCTTCAGGATGCAACTGAAGAATTCTTCTCAACTCCTCCTGAGTCAAGATCTGTGGAGCAAAATTGGGATTTCTTCAAGAAGAGTATTTTCAAGGCAATGGATAATATCCCACACAGATATTCTAAAGGGATAATCTCCCATCCTTGGATAACCCCTCAATCATTCGGCGTATGAGGAAACGTGACAAACTATACAAGAAAGCACGATCATCCAAAACTGAAAGTGACTGGACTAAATATAAAGTTCATCGTAATTTAGTGAACCGTATTGTGTCTGAGGCACACGTTGACTACATAACTCCATGCATTAACAACGTAGTCGGTGGCAGTCTTTCATCTGATTGCAAGAGATTCTGGACTAACATTAAGTCAAAAAGAAAGAAAAGTACAGGTTTCCAACCCTTCGCACTGAACAAGGTATTCATGTCACAAACATAGCTAAAGCTAATGCTTTGAACGACCAGTTTGCCCTCAGTTTTTTTACAAGAGATGATGAATTACACATTGGGTAGATATGGACTTGGAAAGATATGGCACTTGGAAAAATCAACGACAGAGAGAAAAGCTCCTGGAATTCTGTGCACTCCACACGGTTGTATGCACCCTACTTCCAACACAAGGAGTTTAGAAAGGCAACATGGACATCTCTATGTGGGGGGGGGGGCAATCTACAAACATATTGACTTCATCATTACCCAACTGGACAACTTGAAAACCTTTCAGAACTTGAAAGATTCTTACTGCTCATGCGATGTTCAGTTCAGACCACCAACATGGTGCTGGCTTAAGGTGAAATTTATACCTACCAAAACCAAACGTATAACAACGGTACCCAAGAAGTATGACGTCCAGTCGAGTCAGCGACCCCACAATTGCAGCAGAATTCTGTGCAAAGATAGGTGGTGCCTTTGGACCACTCCTCCAATTAGAAGACACTGATGTTGCAGTCTATGGACAAAACACTTAATCAAGGAAAACTATCCATAAAATAACAGAGATGGAAACAGTGTGTTTGAAACTTGCCCTGCACATCTTTATTTTTCTCCCTTCCTCATTACTAAAGGCATGTCATCAAAGAAGGACAACAAGGATCCAAATGATGAACAACCCAGCTGCAATAATAAGTCCAACTACTCCAAACTGAACAAGGAGGTCAAATATCAAGTAAGAGCTGGAAGAAAGAGCTGCATCGAAAAGGAAGTTAAGAGATGGAAGATGCACATGCTAGGAACAACAGCCATGAACTCTTCGAGTGCATCCGTAGACTAGTGAGTGAAAGAGCTCAACTTCCAGCAGCTGCCAAAGACAAACATGGCTCCCTCAAAACTGTTCCAGATAAGTAATGAAGTGGCGGGAAGACAACTTCAGCAAACATCTCACTCTGAATTCCCCAGAGATGAAGAAGTACTTCACTCCATGGCCTGATAACTCCAGTATACACGAAAGGTGAGAAACTAGAACCCGCCAACTATAGAGCAATTACTTTACTGTCCATCCCAGGGAAAGTATTCTGTAGAAGGATCCTGAACCGGATCCAGGACACCATAGATGACTACCTTGGAGAGGAGCAATGTGGATTTAGAAGCTCAAGACGTACTACTGATGCTGTATTTATTGTTCGCCAAGTGCTAGAGAAGGCCAAAGAAAGACGCATTCCTATACACTGGAACTTTGTAGTTTTAAAGGCAGCATTTGATACCATTTGGAGAGAGAGGCACTCTGGAAATGCTTAAGATCAATTGGAGTAGACAGCAAGCTGGTAGTAGACCATGAAAGATGTATGAGCAAACCAAATGCCTCATTAGTGGTGGATGGAAAACTCACTGACTGGTTCGAAGTCTTAGTTGGTGTGAGACAGGGATGCCTTATTTTCTCCTGCCATTCAATCTCTCTTAGAATTTGTAATGAGAGGATTTCAACCTAAGCTCCGGAATCCAAATGGGAGAGATGAAAATCAACAACATTCGTTATGCCGATGACACAACCCTGCTGGAAATGGTCTTTGAAAAGTTACAGCTATCCACAGAAGAACTGGAAAAAGCCTGCCCCAAATGGGGAATGAAGATCAACCCATCTAAATGCAAGATCATGTCCGATATGACCCAAGAGACATCACCCTTAACCAGACACCCATTGACAAAGTAAATGATTTTGTCTTTTTGAATAATGTGCCTTCGGTTAACCTCGTCTTACCAAGGGGGGGGGGGGACTTCCAAACTTCCCCGGTGCGCTAAAACGCTTAAAAAATCTAAAAGCTTCTAGGTAATCGTTCTCCTATCCTCTTCCTTCCCGGTCATTTTAGCGACAGAGAATGTGAAGGTAGTACCTTCACGGGGTTAGGGTATGCCGTCAAAGTTGAAGGGTAAGGGGGGGGGGGGGTGGTTGCCACCCACAAAATGATCGTTTATGATGATTTTTGAAATATTTATGCACATGTAATGGCTCTAAAACTCTATATTTATGTAAAACTAGAGCCAATATCCATCATATAGAGCTGAAACCCGCATGAAAAATCCGATATTCCTACGTTTTTTAGCGCAAAATTGGATTTCGCCTATTTTCCCTATTTCTGTGAAAAATGCCAATTTGGCCGACTCGCGTCATTGTGACGCAATACTAGTATGTTAGTACTTATTTTGGTATCAATGGGAAAAGTAGGGAGACCCTAGCTATTTACTGGTATCACAATCATCAGCATCGGGTGCTTATAAAAACTTCTCCGAGGAGGGGTGGTAACCACCCCCCCCCCCTGGTAAACGTGTTACAAAAAAAGGCTTGGTAAGAAGAGGGTTAAGGAGGGACATTCAAGAGGCGTACAAGACTGGCAGCATGGGCAGTCGGTAGACTCAGAAATACCATCTGGAGCAATCATGACATCACAAGATCGCTTCAAAGTCAGAATTACCAGTCTCTTATACTTCCCATTGCAACCTATGGGAGAGAGTCCTGGGATATTGCGCAAGCAGACATGCAAAAGCTAGAAAGCTTTGAGATGAGATGTCTCCGGTCCATCTGGAGTGAACTTCTGGACAAAATTAGAAATGATGATGTGAAATTAGGATGGAGGCTGAAATCACATGCAACATCAAGGATGCAGTCACACCAGGAGACTGCTGAAGTGGTTTGGACATGTAATCAGGAAGCCGGAACACAGATTACCATACAAAGATATACGCAAGACGGAAACAAGAGGAGGAATACATCGTAAATTTACTACTTCCTGGCCTGCCCCTTTCCGGGACACGCGCTCCCCACCACACTATAGTTCCTTCCGTCAAAAAGGTAAAATTACTCGTACGGAAGAGGAAGGACCCAAGATCCCCAAGGAGGATTACAGGCTTGACCTCCAAAATGCCGAATCTATTGCAAAGGCCAGACAGCATGGCGGAGCAATTACTCAGGAGAGAGAAACGGACACCCCGTCCTATGCAGTGAAGTCAAGTCAAGAGTCAGTCAGTCAAGTATAAGTCAAGTCAGATGAATTACAACCACAGGACAAAGGTCATTCACCCTACATGCCCATTCAGGATTGAACATTGATGAAATGGAGTGCTCAAACAACTTAGCAAAATTAAATCAACAAGGAAAGTGGTCCAGATGAAATCCCTGCCAGGGAGCTTCATGACTACGATGTTCAACTTTCACGATTGCTCACCAGGTGTGTTCAAGCAGAACATAAGAGCTGGGCAAATTCCATCTGACTGAACAAAGGCCAGAGTTATGGTATTACAAAAAGGGTGACAAGACCAACCCAGAGAACTACAGTCCTGTTAGTCGGAACACGCATTTGTTGTAAAATCAAAGAATCTAATTTCCTCAGTAATCTGGAAAGGCACTTAGTAACCAGCAGAGCATCATCAATAACCAGCAGGATTTCGAGAGACGCTTTCCGTGTGAGACACAACTTATCCAAGCCGTGATGATTGGGCCTACCTTCAACAAAAATGGTCAGACGGATGTCTTATTTCTCGATTTCCGTAAGGCTTCGATAAATGTCGCAATAAAATCATTCCTTCATAAAACTCTGAAAGCTAAAGAAGTTACAATGGTGTGATGGCAAGAAAAAAACAACAGATGGATATAGAGTTTCTTTCCTTAACCAATGTTAGCAGTTGCGTGGTATCGATGGCACAGAATCTAAATGGTGTCCAGTGGTATCCGGGGTGGTTTCCTCAGGGACAGTAACTGGGGCCTGTTCATCTTTATTCTATTCATCAACGACACCACAGATACGGTAAATCTTGAGTCAGGATATTCGCTGATGGATAGGTGATCTACAGCAACATTGAATCACCAGAGGATCAGATCCGTCTTCACCAGGATTCTGCTCAGAGTATCCAAATGGGGCCAAAACTTGAGGGCATGAGCTTCCAAGATGAAGAAGTGCGTCCATCTTACAATCACCAACAGCGGACACCTCAACAACCAATCATACAAACCCAACCCAACCAAACCCAAAAACATCATACATCATCTTCCTGCGCAGTAGTTTCTTCTTCTGTCTTTTGTTAATCTGGGTATATATTCAATGGTGTGCGCTTTCATGTTATATATATTTTATACAAATATAATTTTTAAATCAAAACCTCCCTCGTTTGTGAAATGCAATTTCCACATGGTAGTGACAAAGTGTTGAATGATTCGCTTTGCTTAGGATATCCATTTGTTAAAACAGTATCAAGTATTTAAAGCTATTCGCAGCCCATTGTAGTAGAATCTGATGAAATAATTAGGTGAGTATCAAACATAAAATGGATATTATTATTCGTGGTTGAGGATTCTCCAGGGTTTTGCTGTGAAAAAGTAGGTGAGAGTCCATTTTTTTTTGGGTAAATCATCAAGAGAGTCACTTTAATTCAATGGATGTCCAGCCGCTTACCCGGATTTGGGAGTACAATTAACATTTAAATTCCTTGGTATATTTGCAAAAAGGTTTTGTCGTTATAACATGTTTGATATTAAGTAAATCACTATTCAAATCAACATTTTTTCTTGCTCTTACAGAAAAATAAGACTTGTGCCACCTTAATAAAGAAAAACAATATATCTTCCAAGACATAGGAAAATCTTCATGCTCATTGTGGATAAAAGCATAAACATCGTCTCGTTAGAAGCTGTTCCATATGTACCATAGTTTATTAGTCCCATATCAAGATTTCCGTCTTCATCCCCGAGTTTTAACCTTGTGACTATAGATGAGAAGAGACCCTATTCGTAATAAAACGCGGTAGTCTTGCTCATCTCTTTGTGATGGAGGTTTTTAAGTGAGTAATTACTTCTCCATATCAGATCCCCAGTTATCTGGCTTAAGTATAGTTGCAAGAAATGTGCTAGTTTGTCTTCTTCATCTGGTCCGTAAATGCTCATTTATTTTTATATATTCTATGAAATTATTTCTTTACCTCAAGAACAAAATTAATAAGCTGTGAGTGGTTACCAACTTATCCTTCACTACATTATTCCATTCTACCTTGAAATCAAAATCTACTTTATTATTAATATCACCAGTCTGAAGAGATTTATAATGAGGCTTATCAAAATTAATCGTAAATTCTCTCCAAAAGACTGCACCCTAGTATAAACCGAAGGTTGACTAAAAGAAGGCCCTAATTCACTTTTTGGCTACATGTATTTTGAGATTTTGGTACCCATAAATCTGTATCACACATATATTCCTAAAATTATAAGGTCTAAACTTAATTCCACTTCCCAATGTAGATATAGCAGAATTTCACTTCACCACATCTCAGCTCAATGGAGCACCATACACTTACCAACAGAAAGTCCCAACTCTGAGTTAGCATTTTTGAGCTAGGACCTTCTATTAGTCAAACCTCGATATATAGGCCTGAGCAGAATCGTTTGATGTGACTACAGTATGCAAATACTACATGGTTAGCGGGAAATAGGAAACACTTTTTTCCCGAGGTACTGGCTACGTACTGGCCCGTAGCCAGTACCAAGGGAAAATAGTGTGCCCTATTTCCCAATACAAACCATGTAGTATTTTGTTTTATTACACTTCACTGTGCCGCTGGGGACGAGGTTGTAGGGAAACAGTCCAATCTATTTCCCTAGGGAAATAGCAGCGCGTAATAGGAATGAACCAATGAAATAGTAGCATGATTTTGTTTTAATATGAATATTCATGAGGTGTAATAATTATCACTGCACCACCACAAAATATTCTGATATCGCTCATTTACCTTCAGATAGTAACTTTAACAATTTGAGCTAGTTTCGGCGTATTTAACTATTGTAACCATGATAGCATTTGACATTTAAAAGGCATATACTAGAAAATGTCAACGAGTCAGTGATTAAAAGTAATAGAATACAGAAATAAAATGAAGCCTACAATATGTTTTACCTATAACCTGTTCTATACACGATCTTTTCATTTTAACAGTGTCTAAAGTATCAAATTGATCTTTTTGAAAGCTGAAATCTTGTTTCATGCAGCCGTCCTTGTATTCGCATTGTTACCAAACTCTATGCATAATTCTAACTATTCAACCAACATGTCAATAGTTCAAATTATGGATGACATAGCAGAAACACAACGATACACATGATTCATGTATAATAAAGAAACCATCACAAGTTCTATAGTGGGGTACGCCAAATCATGTGAACCGTGTATTTCAAAGGGGAAGAAATGAATTGGCTATCCTGGTTATTAATGCTAGAACGTTCTGGGGTTTATTCCATGCTACTCTACAACTGTCCAAGCGTAAAGAAAAAGAAAACGGAGTGTACATGTACATATTATAACGAAAATACAATTTATTTCAGTTTCCTGTTCAATGTAGTAGCCTCGGGCATATTTTAACGGTAAGAAATGTCTAAAAGTTACATGGGTCATGTACAATGGCCTCAAAAAGTTTTAAAAAAAATAACATCAATATTTATTTCTAAGTGACTTGAAATTTATAGTTTTAATTTATAGGGTAAATCATCAAAGTAATCCATTTTAAATAATTTTAACGCAAAGCAGCGATATTTTTTTCTATAATATCGTACCATGACTATCATGCCTTGTCTTCAAACATGTCTTCGACAATCGATTGAAATAACGGGTCCTTAATGAAAACATGCTCCAAGACACGTGCTTAAATTAAGACATCCTGTGAGCTATACCTAGGTAAGAGACTTCGAATGTGAACTTCTTAAAACTACCTTCAAAAGACGTGTCTTATATAATGTAGATAAGAATGTCTTGTACAGATACTAGAGATACCTTACTTTGTGACACGCCTTTGCGAGGGTTGGTACATTTACTGCACCCACTTTGCCTGCTCCCAGTCGAATTCAGCAGCCTTGACGGAATAAAGTGCACGTGATACTGTACTTTATTCCGTCAAGGCTGCTGAATCAACTGGGAGCAGACAAAGTGGGGTCACAAAATGTACCAACCCCCTTTGCGACTTAACTTGTAATGTTTTCCTTTCGATTGTTAAGACCATGGGAGGGGGCTTTTCTCCCATTTATGCGACTAAAGGAGTAACCGTTTTAATCTGAAATGTGACAATAATTAATGTGTTGCACTAAGTCATTGTTCTGTTTGATGTTGTGAAATTTTATCATTTGTCCCTCCTATTTGACGTGTTTTAGATACGTCGTTGGTGATGAAGACAATTTTAAAAATAGTGTTCTTGATAATATTCTCTAGAGAGAAATTGCAAATCAACAAAACAGCAAAACCACAAATTCTGCGTAGTTTTCATCTTATCGGCTACCTACAGGGACATCCCCAGCAACACGAGCAGAATCGACAGACCATATCCGTGCGTGATTCACTGACAATGGCATATATTTACATTTACTTGCTTGGTAGCGATGCAGGAAGTAAAACACGTCAAATTAGGCAATTAGTTATTGCTCCGTTTCGCTATTTTATTTACACTGCCAGCGTGTGATTTCTTTGAGACTATATCAACAAAAACAAGATCAAGTAAACACTCCTTTATCAGAACATGGACATAGGAGCAAACCAAACGGACGGTTAATAAATTACATTAATTTGTTTCCTTATAGAGCTCAAATCGAGATTTGTTCAGGATTGTTTTTTCTGGAAAAGACAGTTGAGGTTTTAATTGTAGCAACCCGAATAAGTAAATGATCTTTGAAGTTCAACGCAATGTACATTTACACGATTTTATTCTACACCATCAAAGTTAACCAGAGCCAGGGCGGTGGTGCGTAGGTTGGATGGGCTAGCACCCCATGAAGATCCAGCAAGGTGGCACAGGTTATTCCTCGAAGATACCTTTGCACATAATGACTCGAGAAGCCGCCTATAAGTAAGCTGCCTATCAAGCTTCACTCCCAGATAAGTTGGTGTAGGATTTTTTGGCAGAGGCGCTCCATTGAGGTTGATTTGAAGCTGGCGATGAGACTCGTTATTGGTGTTGAGATATGCAAGGCGATAGCGGTGGTCTTGGCTTCGCTCAGCTTCAGTCCCCAGAGGTGCTTAAGTCCAGCTTCTGTCCGAGTGAAGAAGGGCAAGATATTCGGCGTAGCCATATTGTCTATATGTTGTTTGAGGTAGATCGCTGATATACAAATTGAACAGCATGGTAATGCTCGGACGGTGGGACTTCTTCCGTTCCTCAGGCGACGCAGTCGATTTCTCTGCTCATCACTGGTCTTAAGAAAAACCTACGGTTTGCAAGCATGTTGCATATGAATTGAGGTGACGATCCGGGATGGTCCTGAGAAGCTTGAGTGTCAAGCCCTAGTGCCACACGGTGTCATATATTGTAGTAAGGTCCACCAAGATGACGAATGCATTACGACGCTTTTCAAAGCTCTCCTCAATATCATTTGTGAGTTTTATAGTCTTGTGGACAGTGCTCCGTCCACGGCGAAATCCTGCTTGTTCGTCAGGCAGATGGGATTCGACAACTGGTCCCAGCCGGGCCAGGATCAGCCTCTCAAAGAGTTTGAAGGAAACACACAGTAGCGATATTGGGATGTAGTTTTGGGGGTTTGGTTTGGGGAGTGTGATGCCGGTAGCCCTCCTCTAGATCTTGGATAAGAACTGGTTGGTACGGCAACATGTGGAGAAATCCTGGACCATTGAAGACCATCGTGGAAACCTCATCAGTAACTCCGCTGGTATGTTACCAGGTACCCGGTCCTTTCCACTCTTATTGACTGAATCAAAAGTAAGCCTCATCTAGTGAAAAGGGTGTTGAGTACCAATCAACGCCCAGCTATTGAGTTGGCAGACACAGGCCTTCGATGGTTTGGAAACTCTGCCGGTGAGGCGAATAATATTCATCCAGGCTTTCGTGCTGGAATGAGTGAAATCAATTCCTGGACCGTCTCCTCCCAGCGCTCACGACGTTTCCTGTCCAGCAGTTTTGTCAGGTCTGGAGCTTGGATGTCGCTTCTTCCCCCGGTTCAGAATTCAAGAAATCATTGTAAAGAGCATCACATTCCCTCATCCCATGATAGGAGCAAAAATATATACTGTGTGTGACTGAGTCTGTCTAAAGTCCTCCAAGTCTCCTACTTTGGGCAGAAACATACTTATATTACGCTCGGAAACTTCTCTACTTCAAAAAGCCAGCTTTTGCCATCCGTTAAAGAAAATACACTTTGATCAGACCACCCTCCATACTTTTGTTTAAACAATTCAAAACAACTGTGCACATGACTGTGCTTGTCCGATTTTTTGTTTTTGTTTGAAGTAAGTATAAATCTGGCACTTTAAACAAAATGATGCGTTATTAGCAAGTAAGAATCCCAAAGAAAAACTACAGAAAAAGTAAAACTAAAATTAAAGAAAATGTTTTCAAAATAATAAAAGTTTCTAGATGGCAATTATATGAAATATATTTTTGCGCGGTACTGGTGGTGTTGTTCATTTCAAATTCTGGGATTCTATTACACACACTTAATTGTTTACTTTTTTAATCAACGGAGAAGCCTTTTTGATTCTTGTCCATTTTAACTGCTAAAATAATAACCTAAAAAGAAAAAAAATCATATTAAAAATCAGTAAAACTTCCCGATGATCCCAGGGAGTTCATGGCTATGAAATGAATCAACCGAAACAACCGTTGTTCCACGACCGCTCGCAGGTTCAACTTAATATAAAAGTACGCGTGATTTTTCACATACGAACGGATTTCAAGTACGACGATCCCGTACTTTTTGTGAATATCAGAATTTTTTATTGTGTTGCACGCCACGCTAACCTGTTTTGGAGGATAGTGCGAGTTTATGGTGATATGAATAAAACTGCTGACTAGAATATAACTGTAACAGAAAGTCTTTACTAAAGGGACATAATGGCGTGAAAAACTTGACATAATAAAAGGACCCTTACTGAAATCATTCCCGAGTTTTCAAAACATTTGGATGTTTCCATTCTGTAAAAACACGTAAAAACATGAGAGTTCAAGGGGGAAGGTGGCAGTTTGTGCATTTTCTGGAACAAGGATGCTGACATGACTGCCGCATTTACCAAACTTGAAAGCATGTTGTCATCATCAGCTCACAGACTCATTGCTATTGTATATGTGCTAATCCCGGCTAATCCACCTTTCACTTGTCCAGATTAATATCTTACTACAAGCCTAACGTACAATGCCTGAATCCCGGTCAGAATGCTTTTGAATTGTGTCAACTGTAATCTGTCAAGGATGTGACAACCTTGCTTTTTCTGTTCCAGAAATTGCCACAAACTGCCACTCTCCCCTGGAATCTCCTGTTTTTAACAGAATGTAAACATCCCAATTGTTTTTCAAACTCATGAGGTGATTTTAGTAAGGGTCCTTTTGCATTATGTCAATGGTTTTTTTTTTTTTTTTAATGCCATTATGTCCCTTTCCATAATCAATGATTGCTAATAGAGGCAAAGCTCTAAATAACTGCAATCCCTAAAGGACACAATGGATGAAAAAAATCCAGACAATGAAGGACCCTACTGGAATCACTTCCCCCACAAATTTGGAAACAATTTGTGTGTTTGAATTTTGTAATTAAAAAGGAAAAGCAGCTATAGTTTATTTTCCTTGTCGCTTCCCCTTTTCACCAGGATGCTGACTAGTAGGAAATTAACGACGCATATAGCTGTTAAAAGGTCAATTTTGCGTTAGAACTTTGGCGAGCGGCACGAGCACTCGTGGGTTCGAGACAATATTTTTCCCGCGTGATTTTCATTAGATTTTAATTGATTCATTTTAATCTCATCATGCTAAAATAGATCACATTTGCAGGTACTTAGAAAATGTAAACATGGCAAAATTCTGCCCGAATTCATCATGACTAAATGTGCCTTATATCGAATATGGAGAAAACCGATTAAAGACGTATTTTATAAACAAAATATACATATTTAATACTTATTCTGCTTTCTGTGGGAAAGGGTCTCTCCTGTGTTAATAATTATTGGTACATTTTATCTTCTGATAAAGATTATCGATGGTAATGAATGTACTTGTTCGAAAATTTCCGTTTGAAACATGTTGTCACATGGTTTATTACAATGATTTATTACTAAAATTAATATAGTCTCCGAGTATCTTACCACTTAAAACGGCATAAGGGGGGGGGGTTTCCTAGTACCACTTTAGTTTTCAAGCCGCGATTTTTAACGCTGCAATTATTTGGTTTAATATTTTTTGTTTTTTTTTTTTTTTTTTTTTTTTTTTTAATTTGGTGCAAAAAAATTCAATCCCGCGCGTCGTTTTTGCGTTAATTAGGTTAGGTACCTTGGAGCCCCCCCTTATGCACTAACGGAAGTGCCCATGACAAAAACTAAAAACTTATTATAGTTGTCTGTGATTCTGAATTTCATAATGCAATACACCTAAATGACTAAATCAAAGTATCATTTAATTAAAAAAATCTTGCAAGTATAGTAGGCCATTGGAGCCCTTATATTTTATGTACATCAGTAGCGATTCTGTAGAACCTATGGTAAATTATAGTATACAAGTAACCCTAAAAATATAAAGGCATGAGACATTTATGTTTGTGCTTTATATGTAATATAGTTCATTCTTCACCAATTAAAGCAATCAGCACAAGTCTAGGGGAAGCCATGCCGTAAAAATGCAGAAACAAACTTAGTTCTTTTGCGCACATTTTGGCGCGAAATTAAAATCAATGTTTTGCCCCTAATTTTTTTACTGAAAACTTTCTTGAGTTTTTATTTCTTTATGTTGATGTCTTTGAAGAAGCCTTCAACATGTGGTGGAACCATCCTTTAAGGAAAGTGGTTTATACTAGAGGGGGGGGGGGGGGGGGGGGGGGGGGGGGGGGGGGGGGGGGGGGGGGGGGGGGGGTGGGGGGGTCCCTAGAACCCCCCCCCCCCCTTATGCACTAACGGAAGTGCAAACCCCTTATTCAGTAAGTGTTAAAAACAGCTGGAAAATTCAAGAGGCTAACCATTCATGTAAATAACAACGATTTTAGTCGATTTTTTAGTCAAAAAACTCATTTTGACCGCCATTTGTATTTCGTAATGCAGTCATTTTGAGCATATAGCCCCATAGGTGTTCTGGTAGCAGCACAACAATAATTTAATCATGCCTCATTAAGATTACGATCATATTCTAAGATAACGTTATTGTTTTATGTTATGTTGTGGCAGCCATTTTGACTTCTTTGGGTTACGACCTCAAACAAATATAAATTTTTTGACCTATGACCTATGGCCAATTGGAATTGTCCACTCTCCTCGCGAAACGGAGTGGGTCGCACATTTCCTTCCTCAGCAACTCCAATAATAAGGTTTTGAACCAAAATAATTAATTATATCTACTCTTAGAATGACAATTAAAATAATCATTGCAAAATATAACCAAATTATACCATCTGTATTTTTCTTTCAGAAACTTCAAAATCCCTTATTTTTTTTCATAGACTTACACAGTTAAGATTAAGAGCACGTCATGACAAAAGTAAAAATTGTGCTATCAGCATATAAAGGGGTATTTATTTAAGTTATTATTAATATTATTACTTGCCTCCTAAGGTATATATTCTAGCAAATAAATCCCAAGATTTAATACTTTAATTTGTTAATTAGTTAAAATACTTGATTTTGTTCACTTCCGTTAGTGCCCAAGGGGGGGGGGGGGGAGGGTTCCTAGGGACCCAACTAATTATTCTAATGAAGCCGTGGGCGGACTGAAATTTTTTTAGTATCAGGAGAAGAGTATTCATAAATCAACAATTAGCAAAAAAAATCCTGAAAAAATTTGATGCGTAACCGAAGGAAACCGAGAAAAATCAAAGGTTGGGTGACTATGGAAACCCCCCCCCCCCCCCATGGGAACTTAAGTGTTAAGGGTTGCATACAAATTTTTTTCAAAAAAGAACAAATTAAAAAAAAAAAAAAAAACTTTTCTTAAAAAAAAAAGGCGGCCCAATAATACAATTGTGACCAAAAAATTAGCTAACCATTATAGAAATGCAGTCTATAAATCAATATTAACCAACTTTAATGTAACGAAGCGTAAATATTTGCAGCGACACATAACAACTTTCAATCTGTTGACCACGTAACCTAAGACTTAAAAGGCGCCCCAAACGCTAAATACAAATTAGCGCGAGAAGTTTCATCTTTACAAATAATTTTAATAATGGCATGATTAAATAATTGTTGAACTACAAGAAAAGGCTATGGACTATAATTTTTTTTTGATTGATTTTATTCATTTTATACTAACTCACACACAAAACCATAACAATGCCCACAGTAAACACACAAACACACACAAGGGACTAAAACAAACAAACCAACAAACAAAAACTATCATTTTGCTCCAAATGGCGGCCAATAAGAACTCAATGGCGGTCAAATGCAATTTTGAACTAAAATCGACAAAATCGTGTAATTTACATGATTTGTTAGCCATCTTGATTTTCCAGCTGTTTTTAAGATATCGGTAGCTATATATAATTTATTATACTATTGTACATCACACCATTTAGAGAACGAAGTAATTCCCTACAATACAGTTAAATACACTACTGTAATTAACCTAAATATCAGCCATTTGAACTTTTTAAGCCGCCATTTTGACAAGAAAAAAAAAAAAAAAAAAAAAAAAAAAAAAAACAAAAAAAAGAAAAGAGAAAAAACAAAAAAAAAAAAAAAAAAAAAAAAAAAAAAAAAAAAAACAATATAGCCCTATATCTTTCATGTAGTAGCTCAACAATAAGCTAACAATGTCATCAGTTATATTACTAAATATCCTTAGAATAACGTAAGGCATCCTTCAATGTATGGCGTTGTGTAATGCCCTTTTAAAAATTTTTCGATAATTTAAATTTCACTTTGTCAAATGCAAAGAAGCATTTGTTGTAAAATAAAATGGAAATTAAAAAGTTTTTTTGTGGTGAAGTTCTCACGGCAAAAATACGGTTTTAGCCATTTTTTATAGAATTTGTCTTTTGGCCGCAATATTGTTTTTAAGTCAAAATCAGGGTGCCCCAATGTTGGTAGGAAGTAGATTAATTTGACCATTGTATTACCTGTCAAGTGGGCCATAGAATAAAAAACTCATGTCCCGTTAGCTTTGTATTATGATGTTAAATTTACTGTCATTATTTTGTAAAATAGCCCGAAGCATAATATAAAATCAAACGCTCTCCACTGGTTTCTCAGCTCTCTTGACTTGTACGGATTAACAAATAAAAAAGTGTTTTTGGTTCACAAAGCAAACAAATTTAGCTTCGTGCACTGCTGAATCGCATAACATTTAACCAAAAACAACACCCCCACACACACACACACACACACCACACACACACACGCACACCACACACACAACTCTCTCAGTTTATTGAGAGGCTTGGCGCAATGACAAACACGCTATGACGGGAGCCATCGGATTAAAACCACTCCATTTGAACGGGAAGGTCTTTGTAATGGGAACCGCGCCCAAAGCCACGCCCCTCCCCCATTTACTTTTTTCCTCCTTTGGACTTCCTGATACAGCCTTTCCCCCCAAGCAAACTATCAATCACATATTAATGTTTTGGTCCAAAAACCTGAAGCTCCGTTCCACTGGAGTTTAACGGATTCTTTTTAGGAATTTCCCACCTAATTTTTAGTTGGTGTAAGTTGGGGGTCTGGTTCAAGGAGTTATGGCCAAGTATCTGAGAGACTTGAAAATCCCTTGGTCCAGTTTCGATTATTCAGAAATCAACAAAGTTTGCATTTGAAAAAACTTCAAGATATTCTTTATTGAAAATTAAAATAACACATAGGTATAAAGTGTTCGTCTTTATACCGGAAAATGTCACAATGTCAATAAAATACATGTAGCTTGGTGAAATTGCATTCCAAACAGTCTGGTTGTGCCATCCTTACTCATCTTTCAGCAGAAGGTAGAACATAAAACACTCTCGTTGAACGTAAATTGAACACCACAATCCTTTTTTTATTGTTCCTTTTGTTCAACACTGGCGTCTTCAATATGTTTCTCCCTGTCATATCGGTGGCCCACTACAAAACTACAAAGAGGAAAGGTAAATTGGGCCCCTCCACATTGTTGTCCGCACATCTGTCCCCTAACAGAGACTTGTGGCTGTTTCATAGTTTCGGATCAATGCCCAAAATTGTAACACGAAATATCATGAGTTATCGTCCCTCTGAGAGTGAGTCCCCATTCCCCTACAGCAAAATTTCTGGTGCTTTCACTATTTGAACTTAGATTGATTAGTTTAATGCATGATATACATTCACTCTGACCTGTACAATATTCTTTTGTTTGAAAACCGGTTTTCCGCACAATGATGCATGCCTATACCGTTGTTTCTTGCGCCTTCAAGTAACTGGCCCAGCGGTTTTTGAATCCTTCCTTTTCAATTTGAACACTATCTCCGGTTAGAGTCCACCAAATGATAGAATAAAAACGAGGATTCGCTTTGGAACTGGTGTAACAAATAAATCAAAATATATTGCACAAAATGCGCACAGTTTTATATTTATTTATTAATTTTAGTTGTATAGTTTTTTCTTTGGAACAGTCTGTATTTCAAAACTTGATGGATGCACTTTAGAAATAAAATCCCCTTATTTGACCTGTGCCTCATAACTCAAATTTCCCAAGGTGGCCCCCGATTAATTCTTAAGGAAATATGTCAAGATTTTTTGTCAAGCTCAGTTTGGCTTACATTCTAAACTATATGTACATACATACTAATTCCCGAAAAAATAATAAATTTGATGTAAATTAACAAATAGAGGTATTTTACTTTTGCTTTTTTGACATACTACGAAACGGCGTATTTTTCCCACGGCTTCATTGATCAAAACGCCCATTTGCTCTCCTCGTGACGTCAAATTGATGACCAAAACATCGTGTTGATTAGAATTGTTATTGCTGTCACTGTAATATTGATGGATTATGAAAGTAATTAATAACATTTGTTTTTTAAAAAAAAGCTACAGAATGACATATTTGTTTACTTTCGTTGTTTTTAATTATTATGAAGTGGCCAACACTGCGATATGATGGTAACAACGACGTAAATTTATGGATGGTCATAGCTTTGACGTCACCACTTGCCTGCGATGTGGATTTGACGGAAATCGTTTTCGAGTAACTTGGGCGGAAATTAAAAGGGCAAAATACTCACAAATGTGGACAATTTCACCTTATTTTGATTTATATTAATCTACGTTACTTAGGCTTTCCATCCATACAAATTTCCAAAATATCAGAATCATGACATATTTTCCTTAAAGTAGAAACACTGGTCTATCATTTGCAGCAATATCATTTCATTAGTACGCAATTCTACGCCCCTAATGTGGTCCTTCAATGAACCTGGCCTCTCCATAAGCCGTAGGCGGCCTATACACGAATCCGACGGCGACTATTATCGCCCCTACTCCGTGGGCGGCGCACTCACCATCCGTCATGACTGGGGGGCATCTTTTGCAGTTCTCGTTATACACCGCTTTTACGTTGTACGTGCTATCCCACAAAGATCGATAATTTTGATCAGTTCTGACGGCAAAAACCACACTATTTCACTGTTATTCCATTTGTATATCATCATGGGCGGACAGAAAAAAGGGTAAATTTCTTGGCTGCACAAATATCGATAAAAATTACAAATGTAAACGAACTGCGGCAAGTCACTCGCTATGACACAAATGAAACAATAATCGGATCCATTTCATCCTAATACCACATTTTAACTCGCCGGTCATTTTCACGTTTACTGATAGTCCAGGCGTAGCCACGTCCATGCACAAGACCACCCCACTAGACTAATTTTGTTCAGATCTCCGAATCGATCACATGGGCACGGAGTGTCCTTTCTAAAACACCAACACCCCGCATCGGAAGTGTCACTTTTCAGCAATACGATCGGTCTTTGGGACTATTCAAGTTTTTTTTTCACGTACACGAATATATCAACCGTCTATTGTTACTTTAATTTTGTTTATGTTTTTTAAGTTTTTGAGTTTTATTGATTTTTTAGTTTTTTTCTTTTTTACAATTTGTTAACACGTATCTAACCATAAGCGGTCATTTCTCAGTCACGCAAAAAGTGGGCGAGATACCTTCAAATTTTTACAACACATAAGCACCCTGCCCTGGAATTCCCGTTTAGGGCCAGTCCCTGACATCATCCTTCCATAAATCCTGGAAATAACGGTGAAATTTGTTAACAATTGCAAAAAGGTAGGTTTTGGTAAATTCTTCTTATCATGATTATGGGCTTATTATTGCGGTTCGTTAAGCAATATGCGTCGTGTGTGTACTGTGTCATGTGTGTTGGTGGCCGGGGTAATGCCCCCCAGTAATGGCGGCGACTTAGAGGGTGTCCTTTCGAGTCTTCGCCGTCGGATTCGTGTATCCATTAGAGCAGCTCGTCTCGCAATCAATCAGGATATGTAATCGTCCTGCGAATTCTATTGAAAACAAACAAATTCACCCCAAAAATACTTATACTCATAATAATATGTAAAAAAAAACAAAAAACGTTTTTTTTTAAAAAAAAAACAATAACAAACAAAAAAGCCATTATTTCTAAGCATGTTGGTTTTAACTATTTAGGTATGATACAAGTTCCACGGAAGATCGTTTGTGTATTTATACTGTAGTGGTATATCTGAGTGCAAGCCCCTGGCAGAAAAAGTTAACTATATGTTAGCCTAATAATGAACCTAAAATGAACCTAACTTGACCTATTTGTATTTAGGTACATTCAGTGTACCTAAAATGGTACCTATTTATTTTAGTTTTGCTAAAGATACCTAAATTGTACCTAATATTACCTTTTTGAACTTAGAAATTTTTTTAACTTGGCTCAGATACTAAAGTACTAGTCTACCTAATTTGAACTTAGAACAATTTCAAATCTTTGCTTGTATCCCTACACTATACCATTCAGACTTAATAAAATTTTTCCACATAATGAGAGGTACCTAAACTATACCTATTTGAATTAGAAATATTTTTCCCATAATGAAAGGGTATCTAAATATACCTATTTGGACTTAGAAATATTTTCTCATAATGAAGGGTACCTAACGTACCTACACTGTTAAAAAGTTTCCGTAATTTACGGAAATTTCTGGCAGGCAGTATTCCATACATTTTTAGGGTCCATTTCAGAAATTTCGGTCAATTAACGGAACTTTGTCAGTAATTTTACAGAAATTTGTTTCATATTACGAAAAAATGTGTATTTGTAACAGAATTTTTCCGTAATTTAAAAGTTACGGAACCAAAAAAAAAAAGTCCGGAAATATTGCTGCCAGAACTTTTTTAAATATTTCCGTAAATTAACATTTTTTCATGTTTTTGTTTTTTTATTTTTATTGTTTTCTAAAACAGAAATTTACGGAAAAATCTGTTTTCTTAATTTACGGGAATTTTTAACAGTGTATTTTGACTTGGATACTTTCTTACATTTCTTGGTATAACTAAAGGTACCTTTTTCCGG
The DNA here is from genome assembly GCA_023653785.1 of Ophioderma brevispina. Classification (NCBI taxonomy): domain Eukaryota; kingdom Metazoa; phylum Echinodermata; class Ophiuroidea; order Amphilepidida; family Ophiodermatidae; genus Ophioderma; species Ophioderma brevispina. The sequence goes on from JAMKCH010025997.1 coordinate 44,870, forward strand.
ACATTCTGCTTCCAGTGTCTGACAGTAGTGTCCTATTTGTACTTAAATTGATTAACTGTGGTGCCTCAAGTAACAGGTGGGATTCCTTAGAGAACACATTAACAGCGATAGTATTTCCCCAGCATTTCAGATGACAAGTTAAAATTTGAATTGGATTGAAACAGTTCAGGTGACAGTTAGAATTTCAATTTTGATTGACGCAAGTAAGAAAGACAAAATGTGCCTATGGTTGCCATTCAATTCTCATCCATATTAAAGGAATCACCTAGCACCTACACATCAAACTAACAGATTGGGGTATGTAGTGCAAGGATTTATACTATTAAAGCATTTAGTAATGTGATCTTCCTTTGTTGACAAGCCCAGGGAACAGAATTCAGAAGCTTTGTAAAGTTCAGATGCATATCATGAGTGTTTGATATGTATCAGCTTGACTTAATATGGGGTATGTCCAGCGCGGATCCAACAGGGGGGGGCGGAGGGGGCGCCCGCCTCCCGGTAATTCTGCAAAATCTGCAAAATCAGCCCATTTTGGAGCTTTTGGACAGTTTCAGCCCTTTCAGCCCCCGGTACTGGTTCACGGGTTTTTCAAATCCTGGATCCGCTACTGGTACTATGCATCTTAAGTATGTTGATGTTCAACTTTTTTATTATCAAATTTTTTGGACTATGATATAGTTGGGGTTTGATATGATAACACTGACAGTAAATAACAATTTTGTAGTTTTTACCATTTTTTGAGAAACCATGTTAAAAATTTGCAAAAATCCTTAAAAATGGCCATATTAGCCACACTATTTGTATACTACTAAACCACTAAAATGTGTAATTTTTGTAACTCTCTTGCTAAGTTTCATAGTGTTCATAGTTTACTATAGAAAATGAACAGTTAGCTCCCAAATCATCTACTTTTGCTCCTGGAACCCCTGGTGTTGTGGTTTGGGGGGGGTGGTCTGGTGGGGCTCAGTTTGGTTTGGTAAGGAAGCTGCCTCTCAAAGTCTGGAAGTAGGACCCATAGCTAATACCATTTTTTTGGCCAAAAGGGGCCTCTGCTACTTTAGTACCGTATACCAAAGAGGCAAATTTTGGGCAAAATTTGCGCATTTTTCTAAAAATGTTGACATTTTCAGCAAATTGTGACAAGTTTAAGCTTAAATATTGAGGAAATTGACTACTTTTCCAATAAATTTTAAAAAAATGTTGACTTCCATTGAAAAATTAGACTAATTTTCCAATCAAATTTTGAAGAAAAATTAAAAAAAAAAACACCAAAAGTGGCATGAAAAAGGGTAATTGATATCGGATGGCTGTGTCATGTCCCTGAGTGTTATTTTGTTGAGAGGCCCCCTCCCCTCCCGGGTATGAACCCTTAGTCGAGCAAATGATGGCATTATTGATAGCTCATTACTATGACAGAGAATGTGTTTAATGTCTTGATTCAAGACCATAAACATGATGAGAAGCTTCGATGTCAATTCAATACTAGAATGGGAAATGGGAAGGTAAATCTGATAGGTCTAGCTTGGTGCCATTCAGAATCTTCACACATAACACCATAACGATATCATTTATAATGCACCTTTTCCAATAAATACAAAGCGCAATGAAAGTAAAGATACAAACAGAAAACAAAGCTTTCTGTAGCTACAGATCCGAGAAGGCTTCTGCAAGAGCTGACTCACTATGCAACTTTGAGAAGGATAATCATTTTTGGACCATTGGTACCTCAATGTTTAAAACACTTGTGCTCTTCTTACGCTCTTATCTGCTGCTCTCACATCTGATGGACAGAATTAACTCTTACTTTTCAGGTCATCAGACCTTCTATGTTGAGTAGCATCACTTCAGAAGCATGCAAAGAATGTATTGAGGATCTTGAAGCAACACTGTGTTTTTCAGACTGTTGCTTGATCCTCTTGTATCTATTGAGACGTAGGACTGCTAATTATGGAACTTGCTGTACACTTTGATCTCAAACCCTCTCCTTCACACACTTAGATTATTGTACTTGATAGCATGACACAGCTGGAGTAAATAGTTCATAGAGGGTAGTGCCTGGTTCCACAAATACTTTTAGTCGGAATTACGTGTCTTGCATGGTTTCAGTGGCCAATTTCAAGCAGCAATATACTTTAGATGAACATGTTCAAAGATGATCTTAATTGATTCTTAGCTGAGTTAGTACTGTACAAGTCCTTGCTTTAAATATTTGGCCCTATTAGCCCCCCCCCCCATCTTTGCAATCCCGTTTTGCTATCTGGTGATAGGTTCGAACTTTGGGGCAAATTCTCTTTAAATATTTTCCCGGCTATGATTCCTTCAAAGTAGACCTAAATTCACTGTATTCCAAAATTTGTACATTTCATGGTTTTCAGATATCTTTGGAGAAGTGACGGGGTGGGTCTGATTTTATAAACATCTGAAAATACTCAGAGTGTGGTTGGTGCCAGATAAGGTACCATTGGGGGCAAAATGAAAAAAAAAAAAAAAAAAAAAAAGGGGTGGGTCAAAGTTTATGGTTGGGAGATGGTCCAGTCCAACCCTACCCATCAGTCCCCAACTAGTACCTATCTAGTACAATGCATCACCAATATTGCATGAAAACATTCCATTAAACAAAATGCAAGGGAGTTATGTATCGGTATAACACCTCTAATGTTAAATTGTGTTACAAAGGTCCAAATCGGCAGCCTTGCAGGTAAATTAAAAACTAAAATCCTCAAAATTACAAATTTTTGGAAAATTACAATTGGTGCAGAGTTTTTTCAACATGAAGATGCATCTATCTCAACCAGTCCAAGTCACAGTTTTCCAAAATCAACCTACCTTAATTTTTATCCAGCTTGACATAAGATTGTATGCAATTTCTATTTTTCAGATCTACATGAACTTGAACATTTATGAACCTTGACCAAAAACCAAATCCTTTTCTGTTGCATGGGCTCAATCATAGCTTCAAAGTTTTGGGCTACATGGTGTTAGGTTGGTGGGAATTTGAAGACAAATGTGATTTGGTAGCCCATTTGCTACAAATGTAATTGCTAATCAATTGGTATAATAAAGATGTACCTCAAAACAAATGAAGGTGGTCCGACCAGAAGGTTCAAATTATCTTAGCGGATTGAGAAACATTATACCCAAGTCTTTCATTTCCAATATCCCTAAAAATGGGGATTTTTACATCATCCGACTTGCAATTTAATTTTACTTTCAAAGAATTCAGATTTTTTTATTTCATTTGCCAACGCAGTAGTCTTATGAGCACGTATAATACACACATTTGCTCATGACACTGTTGCACAAAACCCATCAACTGGAAAATTGAAATAAATTTTTTTAGGATCAGGAATGCCTTTTTAAAGGAAATTTGATGCCTCAAAGTAACAAGGTATATACGCTTTAAATCTATATTTAAGGTGAATTTGCATGAGCCCCAGCACCTTCATTTTTGTTCATGATTCATTGATATCCTTGAGATAAGATATTTCCCAAATAGGTTTGATTCTGAGGCGGGTTTTGATGGAAAATTATGAGCAAATTTGTAGCGCAGTGCCCCATCGCCACTGTGTTGCAATTTCTGTCTGTTCACAGAAACACAACTTAATCTGACTTTTAAATGTTTGGGAGGACAAGGCTATGCCCCCCCCCCCTTTAAGTTTTTGAATATTAAATGGGAACGCATACAGCATGTCCCCAAAAACAAAAATGCAACACTTTGTGGCAGATTCCATAATATTTTTAACTAAAGCATGTGACTGGTTTATTTTTTATAAGGTTACAAGAAGGGACTTAGCTCATATCCTTGAAAATTTTAATTACAATAAGAGTCAAAGTTTTTATAATATGACCCCATCAATCAAGAAACCTGCAGGATCCTTTTTACTACAATGAGAAGCTGGTAACCACATGGTCACTAAAAAAAGGATAGAAATGCAATACACTTTTGATTACAATGAACAGTTATTGCTTAAATTTCTTGCATTTACATAAATTATTTTCAACTGATATGAATAATCCGCCACACTAAATTTGGCATCCTAACATAATGTTGTGTAATTCCGTTAATGTTGATGAATTTTTAGGGTGTTGGTTAGAATCTAAATTCTGTCCATTACATTTTTTCAGGGATATAAACTAACAGTCCCTTCTTACCTTACAACAAATACAAATTTGGGGGGAACTCTTATTAATAGACCAGTGTGTCAAGTCATATGACAAATCCAATTAAGTAAGTTAGGAGGGAGGTGAACTCGGGTGAGGCTATGCCCCCTTTTGACATTATATTAAGGTCCACATTACTATAAACAGGCCAGCATTTTAAGAGTGATATAAAAATAAATCTGACTTTTTAAGGTAAGTGGTGGGGGGGGGGAGACAATGCTATGCCCCTTTAAGTTTCACATTTTGATATAAAGGTGCACACATACTATATAAACAGGCCAGTGGTTCAATGAATATAAAAATCTAAACTTTTTAAGGAAATCAGGAGGGGGAAATAAGGTTATCTATGCCTCTTTAAATGAGCAATTTTTGATCTAGAGGTGCTTGTTCCGAATTCCAAATGGTTACAGTTGCTGATCTCTATGTACGGCTGTACCTAAAATGACATGGCTTTTGGAACCGAAAACAGGTCTCCTTGTAGGTTACAGTGTAACCTTATACTATGCTTTTTAAAATAGGTACTGTACCTTAAAATGACTGGTTTTGGAACCCCCCAAAAAAGGTCACTTAGGTACACGTATCCTATGAGGACTCAAAATAGGTTAATGTACCTAATATGACCTGTTTTGGAACCCCAAACAAGGTCAACTTTCAGGTACACGTAATACCTAGTATGCTCAAAATAGGTACTGTACCTAATGACCTGTTTTGGCACGCCGAAAACATGTCCTTTAGGTACATTGGTACAGATATGGTCAAAATATGTACTGACCTAAAATGACCTGTTTTGGAACCCGAAAACATACACTTGTACCTATAGTATGCTCAAAATAGGTACTGTACCTAACTGACCTGTTTGGGAACCCCAAAAGTCAATTTAGGTCAGTGTACCTTATAATGTTTAAATATGTATATTTTTCTGTGATAGGTACACTTAGGTACTGTACCTAAAATGACCTTTTTTCGGGTTCCAAAACAAGTCATTTTAGGTATTTAGATTCGTTCATTTTAGGTACAGTACCTAATGTACTTATTTTCTGCGGGTCTGAAGTTGAACATCGGTTTCTAAGTCCACATTGCATTAAGCCTACGACTTCGCTATGGTTGCCTATTGGTCCATACTACTCCAGAGCCTTCTGATTCCCGACTCGGTTTTCAGTCCGGTCTGAAGTATTGTTATTTTTGGAGGGCGTCTTACACATCTGGCGGAACAGTCTGAACAATCGGTTCCCAAAGCACAGCTGGCACTCACACGTTCTCAGGACGCACCATCATTACAACTCACCGTTTTGCGAATATCAAAACAGCTGTCCTCACATTGTATAACTATGTAAAAGAACAAGGTTCACTAATAAATTCTATAGTGCAACTACAAGAACAAGGACAATAAGGATCGATGTAGAACACTATACTACATATAGCAATACGGGTAATTAGTCCATGCAACTAAATCCGCAAGAGAATTTTGACCTTGACTTGAGGTTGCTGCATGCTGGACCACTTGCTTTTAAAAATCACATAGGTTCGTTTTTCTAAACCGGCTGCAAATTCTAGAATCCAGATGGCCGCCGGCAGAATTTGAAAATATAGATTTTAAACACCTTAAAGGGGGATGACCCGATTTAATTCTATAAATTTTTCATCTTGATAGAATGGCCTTCACCCAAAAACCCCACTGTAAAGTTTCCCGCCGATCTTTCATTAACTCGTTTTGAAGTGAGTGCTAAACCCGTAATGTGTAATCCCCATAGGAGTACCGGGTAATATTGGTCGACAAAATGGGGCATACTTTCGCTCAAACATCCAAACCAACTCTTTAGCCGTAGCCCTAAGATTTCAGATGGTAAATGAAAAATGGTAAGCTTCCTTCTGATTCTAACATTGTGCCCACTTTTTTGCCGGTAAAATCTGGGGTCCCTGGGAACGAGGCCTATTAGCGATAGACCATGTGGACCTTTAACCTTAAAGTATTGCATTACAAGAAGGTCGTTTTATGGGGCTTTCAGTGCAGGGATTCCATGTTCCCTCCCGTTAATATTGTTTATGAGGTACAAGGTCATGCCACATGATATGAGTGATGTATTGAAAATCCAGATGCTGAAAATTTGTAATTCACCATTGTTTTTGGGGTTTTGGTACACGGAAAAAACAAAAAAAACAAATCCATGGTTTTCGACATATTTTTAGGATTGGTCAAGTTCCCATATCAATGCTGTGGTTTGAAACCATCCAAGATGGCTAGCTAAGACCATCAGCCAAATTGAAAATATAAATTCTGAACATCTTACTTTAATAACCTTAATGCCCAAGTCTAAAAAAACGTTAGTGCCCAAGGGGGGGGGGGGTTTTTTCCTAGGGACCCAACCCATATAACCACTTCCCGTGGGAGTTTTTATCATGACACTAACACAAATAATGGGTCACGTAAGAACGCACAAACCCACAATACAAATGAAAAAATCCGACCTTTGACCTTTGACCTATGACCTATGGCCATTGAAATTGTCACTCTTCGAAAAAGAGTGGTTCGCACAATTCCATCCTCAGCAACTCCAATTAAAGGTATTGAACCAAAATAATTCCATTATATCACTCTAGAATACCAATCAAAATAATCATTTGCAAATATAGCCAATTTTATACCAATCTTGTATTTTTCTCAGAAACTTCAAATCGCCTTATTTTTCCCATAGACTTCAGTTACACAGTTAAGAGCACGGCATGAACCAAATTAAATTGATGCTATGCATCATATAAAAGGTTATTTGATTTAGAGTATTATTAATTATCAATAACATCCTTAAGGTAATATTAAGCAAATAAATCCCCGATTTTAATTACTTTAATTTTTAATTAGTAAAATATTGTTTTTTTTTCACTTCCGTTAGTGCCCAAGGGTGTTCCTAGGTCCCAACCTAATTATTATAATGAAGCCGTGGGCGGATTTAATTTTTTTTTTTTAAATTATACTTTTTTTGTCCTGAAATTTCAGGACAATTAGCAAAAAACTCCTTGAAAAAATTGGATTGCGTAAGCCGAGAAATCGCAAAAAATCATGTTGGATCGATGGACCCCCCCCTTTGGTGCACTTAGTGTTAAAAGAACCCTGCTGGCATCCCAGCTGCCGGGCCGTATTTAACCGTTAAAATATGGTGCATCGTATATAGAAGTAATTTACCCTCTTTTTAAGAGATTCTTGAGCTTTTTAATGACTTTAACACAAATATGTGTTTTCTTCAGTCTTCATTCAAACATCGATAAAACATCAAAACGTCTCTTCAATCATAACGGCAAATTCCTCTTTAGGGTTTTTGTTTGTTATTTAACAATAGATACCGGTGGGAAAGTATCATATTCCTCAGGTAGCATATCCCGGGATCCATCCGACGACAACGGAATAAGCGTGAAATACTAATTTTGGCGTAACGAGTCACTGAAGCGATTGCCCTTTGTTCACCCTTGTTTCCCGGAAACTGTGAGCCCTGAGAACCCATATCTCCCTGCCCACACACAGCCGGGCACAGATTCCGGGATTATACCGTTAAGGCACGAAAAAAGAAAACCCTGTTTTTACGGGCGAGCGACCTAAGAGTATTGGGTCTGTGAAAAATCAAGGATCGAAAATGAAAAAATTATAACAAATTTTGCTAACAAAATCGGCAAAATTTTAATTTGGGCTAAAAACAGCTGATTTTACTGATTTTGGAAAACTAAAAAAAAAATCTGCAAAAAACGGTTTTTTTTATTTCGTCGCCTAAACAACAAATGTTTACAGTGTATGTGTTGTAATACCCAGGTGGTACTATCTCCTTTGATCGTATGGATTGAAAATCCACGCTGACCGCAGAGAAACCATGTTAAAATATCATTCTTAACAGCTGAACATGTAAGCAATTTCCATTGGCTGATGCCCGGGTTCAAGTCCGTTTAATTGAACCAGGTAGTACGAAAGTGAAACTCGCGCTGTTATTGATGTTATTTTAGATCCATAGCGGGCTCGCGTCATAACTGCGTTTGGCTACGTTCGCGCGCGCCCTGCCAACGTTGCGTCTTCTTGTTGTGATCGTTGCGTTCAACGGGCTGGTTCGATTGTTGTCCACTCTGGGTGGTGGCATTCCTTTCTTGTTGTATTATTTAAGCCGTAAAGCATCGTGAAATTGGGTTAAAGATGACCTTAAATGATAAACGCGTGTTTAAGAATAGAATAAAGTATGATTTTGGAACCCGGTGTGGGAAAGCAGATATATTCCGGTTGGAGCCATAGTCTGGGCTCCCATAGACGATAACGGAATAAAGCGTGAAACTATGTGTGCGTAAAGAGTCAACTGAAATCGATTGCTCATTGTTCACCATTGTTTCCGGACTATGAGTACGCCGGACAATGGTTACTTCTACATCTTCTACACCTTTCTCTGTTTAAGACGAAATTCGAACCCGGCGGACACCGTTATTTTTTGCGTGGAAGAACCGGCCTCCGGCCTCGTCTTCCACTTAAACATAAGGGTAATCGCTCTTCCGATCTCGTCGTAAAGAGAGTACAGGTGTCATATATTACATTACAGCGTCCGTGTGACTAAGTGTCCTACCACCCATCAGTCTATTTGTTCTCCATTGAGTCTGTATTCATCATTTGTTTCAACACTGTCTCCAAATGGTCCTCATCTACAATTCCGGTTTTATTCCGTACATGTTCTATGGTATCTAGGACACACTCTCATGGGGACACTCAGTTGCTTACATCGGTCCCCAAAATCAACCTTTATTCTCTGCTCTAAATTTTGAGCAACTTTATTCTAGAATAGAAGTAATCGGGTGTCATGCCCATTATACGGTTTTTCCCTTGGGACAAAAGCCATTTCTCCATTAAGTTCAAACATTCACGCCTAAATCTACTGAACTAGCACCAAAGCTACTTGCAAGCAGCGACCCGTATGCGTAAACACATTCTGATCCTGGGAGATTATATGTCCAAGAATCTTGTTGTCCAGATCATATCGTGTTCTCAACAGATGGCATTCCAGAAAACTTTCTTCAAATCAGGGCAAAACTTGTCCGTTTTTTCATTGGATATTCCCATAGGGGAATACTTTAACCTATTAGACCGCTGTTTTTCACAAAAATCAATTTCTGAAGCCAACCTCTTCTGTATAGATCCTCATATCTTCACAAATAAACCACAAGCAATAATCCCAACACTCACAGACCATACCCCAATACACATACACCACACACACACACTATCAAACATAAACAACAAACCGGGCAACATTAATTAAGTGTAATTTCTACAGCTCGCTGTTTTACAATTTTAGTCTAAATTGTCTTATGAATATTTAGTACTCACATTTCAGTGTAATTTCACAATACTACTGCTTGATCACCACGCCACTCCTCTCCCCACTCCAATAACATTCAAAGCCCTATACTCAAAACTCCATTCACCTTATCTCTTTTATTGACGCATTTACTAAAATGCTGGCACGAGATGGGTACTGGAAAAAGAAGAAAGGCAAATTTAATCAAGGCATTTTAGAAATGTCATGGGTCCACATTAAAACAATTGTTTATCTGAACTCATTTAGTTTAAAACTGTCCTATTCAAAATAGCATTTAAACAAAACGCTTTTTATATTTTGGAATCACTAGTTTTACCAAAACAGAAGCTTCTAACGAGAGTAACACGACTATGTTTTTTCAAAGTCCGTTACCCTTGTTACAGAAATGCCCCATTGCTCAATTCTAGGACCCTTTTTGAAGTAAGATGTTTTAATGCTGAAATTTGTAATGAATTGCTTTTAGAGACATCTAGTGGGTCTATTCTCGTAAAACTAGAATAAAAAGGCATTACCATTTTTTTGAGAGAATCTCAAAAAGAGATTCTCTCCTTTGGAAACGTTCTCGATCAAGTGTAAATTGTGATAGAAATTCGAATCCTAAAAAAAAAACTCCTCGGCACTTTAGAAGCATAATAGCACAGTAATGATAACAATTCTTTCCAAAGTAATTAAATCCAAAGTTGCCAGTTTTGAACTTTGCATCTAAATTAAAGAGGTTAGGAGGCATTTTAAATATTATGAAAATTAAACTGGATGATCGAAGCAGTAACCAATCGATCCTTTTATGTCATTAAACTTAAAGGTGGTATTCTGAAGCGAGAATAACTTTAGAGCTGGGTTTAAACTAGGGTTAGTCCTCACAAAAGGGGACTTTTTTCGTAACAACATACTCTAAAAAGTTGCTGTAAACGGGCGAGAAAATCATCATGGCATGGGCTGTTCCAGGCCCAGCCATGAGATGTTTTCTCACCCGTTACATTTAACTTTCACAGTAAGTACGTTGAAAGGAAAAAAAGGCCCCTCTGATGGACTAACCTGGGTTTAAACCCAGTCTAAAGTTAGCCTCCTTTCAGAATACCAACCCAAACACTTAAAATAATCAACAAATATCACACAAATAAACTATTGAAGATATAGAGGGCCGTATCCGCAGTGGATCGATACTAGATGGGTGATTGTGATGACGCGACGACGACGAAGACGACAACGACGGACGATGATGATACAAAGACTGAATGAAGGACCAGTGGATATCAATGAAAACGACGACATGTTTTCAATTACGCCGGTCTTGAGATCTTGAAAATCAATGACCAATACGTTGAAAAATACAATAACACAAATTAATATCAGTAAAGGAAGAGGTGGGCGTTAAAATAGGAGGTCTTTCACCTCACTAATGCAGAACCTATAACCAATTTTTAATTCCCGTAGTATTCCTCATTCCCGATCAATTTAATACCGTCAAAGTACTTGTTGCTATTCAAAGTGTGAACCCATACTTTTATGCATACATATCCAACAGGCATGTCGTTCTGTAGATTCAGAAAGTCTCCTGAAATTTGAAATAGACTTTCCCATTCCCGGCAAGATGGCCGCTCATCGAATGGTTAGAAGGACCTCTATTGGTTCTTTGATTTTTTAAGGAGAATTCCGGTTGTCTGTTTAAGTAAATCAATTACATCACCTGTGTAAAATTCCGTGACTTATTAACAGATTTTCCGTAAATTTACGGAAAATCTGTTTTAGAAAACAATAAAATAAAAAACTTAAACATGTAATTTACGGAATTTTACGGAAATTTTCCGGCAACAACATTTCCACACTTGTTTTTTCGTTCCGTAATTTTAAATACGGAAAAACAAAAAAAAACTGTTAAAATACAATTTTTTTCCATAATATGAGAACAAAATTGTTGTAAAAATTACTGAAAAAGTTCCGTTAATTGACAGAAATTTTGTAAACATTTCCCTAGAAGTATGGAAATTCTGCTGCCAGAAATTTCCGTAAATAACCGTAAATTTTTTTAACAGACTGAATATGCGAAATTAACTGCGGAAAACCTATTTGAATCAAAGTTCCCAAAATGTTTGGATATTTTGGGTTTAAGATTTCCTAAATAGTGATTACGAATAATAAGATAGGTTGACATTTTATATTCCTTCTTTTGAATTTGTAGGTTTAGACAAAGGTATCAAAGTAAAAAGAAGGTCATGAATGTGTGCTGTGTAGAAGATCATCCAAATTCTCGTTAGGTATATCAAACAACAGTGTTCCGTGGAAGGTAGCTGGACTTCGTAATGCAAAGTGAAAAAGAACAGATCAAAAATTTCACTATTACGCGAAAAAATTGGTTTTATAAATATTTAAACGTCCCTAGAGAAAAAATTGGACGATCAACGCAAAGAGTGAGGTAGCGGTATTTTTTTTGTTAGATCTAGGAGCAATTTCTCCGCTCAGTGATTTTTGAGAGGTTCATTAAGAAGTAGTTAAGGGAAGCTCAGCGATAAAAGAAAGTCAATGCAGAAGAAAGAAATTCTTTTTTACTCGCCCTACAGAGCCAAACCCGCATTAAAACCGGATATTACTCTTTTTCAGTGAATTGAAATTTCTCCTATTATTACACTGGTCTTATGGTAATCGGACAGTTGCCGGAAATGCGAACGTATGACGTCATTTGACGTAATAGTTATCATGAGTATCAAACTCAGGTGTCTGTGATATTTCCTGAGGTAGTACTAGGCACGTTCGTACTTCTCATCTCATTTGGTTGTTTTTCTTTGGCATGATGCAAGGGATGTCAATTGACAAATTACATTAAAGCATTATGGCACCAGTGAAAAGTGATTTTTAGTAGGGAGGAAAACAACTACAAACAGGAAGGGGAGATGGTTAACCGGTTATAACGATGGAAAGAGTCCAGTTTTTATTGTTTGTTAGGGAGTTCAATAAGAAGTTGGAAGCAAATTCCTTAGACCTAGAGTTTCACAAAGTTTCAAGCAACAATGAAAGTCAGAAAGCCAACATTTTTTTTTTCATTTGTCCTTTTTGAATGATCCGATCAACACGACGAACTGTATTTGTGTGCTTCTGAGATTCAGCGGTTTTAGTTTTTCTTTTGAAAAATAGGCAAATTGAATAGAAATGGTACTCAGAATTGACTTGTGCATTTTGAGTTCTTGATTGAACTTATTAGGGTGCTGATTGTGAAAGAAATGTTTTCATTCGTGACACTTTTGTTTTTCTTTCATTTTCTTAATATCAGGGCATCTAGGCAATCAACCAATTAATTGCAATCTATGTCGAAATAAGAGTTTGTCGAGCTGGTGAACCCACCCGATGCCAACTTGGGCCCCTTGGTTAATTTGAAATTTTAGGCAGATACCATTCCATCCAGCAAAAACTGACGAAATTAAGGAGAGCCCGGGGGTTTCAAAACACTATACGCCAAATGCGCAATTCAGTAAAGTGTCGTTATCTTCAAACTTAAAGGTCCATGCACATGAGTGACAAACCTATCCAATCTTTACGGGGGCATTCCATTCCAATAAAACAGGGCCAGGAAATAGAATACACTACCAATGATATCATTAGTGAACTATTGATTTTCAGTCAGTGTCATGAATAGATTCACACCAGTCACTGGAATTTTTATACTCTCTGAAAAATCAATAGTTTAACTATGGATGTCATCACCAACCCAAAGTGAATGCTTTCTCGTCCCCCCCTGTAGACTTGAACCACAAACAACACCAATTCATTTGATTTCCTGGGACCGTTAAAGGAAAAATGGCATAAAAAAACTGACATAATGAAAAGGACCCTACTGAAATCCATTCCACGAGTTTGAAAACAAATTGGATGTTTACATTCTGTAAAAAACAGTAAGTAAAAGTCACAACAGGGAAAGCAGTTCCAGGGGGGAAGGTGGGCAAGTTTGTGGAAACCGAAAGCACGGGTTCACTCCCTGACAGAATTTACAGTATTATCTATAAAAAGTCGGATTTTGTATTCCTGTTAAGGTCGTAAAGTTTTGGGGCATTCGCGCGATTTAATTCGGTCTGAGAGGTTGTATACTACCCAATCAATACAATAGAAATTCGATGTCACGATACCCGATCAGATTTAGGCCATAATTAAAAAAATGTCCCTTGTCCACGAAGCCAAAAGCTAAAAGGCAAATGAGCTGATAAATTCAGATCATAAATTAAACTTGAACAACTCTAAGGCATTACCATAAGAAAATGATGAATAAGCAATATTACTAATAGTGCTTGCAGATGGGGAATAATATCAAATGGATCTGCATTTTGGGGTACAAGCATGGAAATTGGCAGAGATGTCAAGTTGAACCTACTGAACAGTTTAGGAGATAGACCCGTAAATTACTTTTTCCAAGATGCCGCCCATAATTCAAGATGGCCGCCAAAACCTGGGAAATGACTAAAATCTCACCTTAATAAAATATCTGTACAAAACTTTACCTCGCTTTACCTAGAAGGTGAAATTTGGTGTATTGGACATCTCTCAAGATGGTCCCTGCAAGTGTTTTGCCAAAATGGCCGCCAAAATCAAAATGGCCGCCATCAAAATATGTAAACTTGTACGATGTCGACTGACATACAATTAAATTCTTGTATGTGTGTTAAAAATACACCTTGCTTTATCAATACAATTTTGCCACCAACTATCCAATTTCCTGTGATCACTAATAATGAAAAATGGCCGCCATTTTAATGGACACTAGGGTCTGCCAATGTGCTTGTGTTTGATACGCAACCACATAATGTGATATTAACTGATCTTACCATTACAATCTACTAGCTGCTAGATTGCGCTCCGCCAGTTCCACGAAATTGCAATATGACGTACATTCCAAATCTGCTTGACGGCATTTACAATTTCTCTGCACAAGAAACACGTCTTGTAGTACCACCGTAAGGGCTTGCTGCACATCCACAGCTCTTGACATGTTTGGACTTCAGGCAATGATGACCATAATGGTTCCCACACCGCACTGTAACAAATGTCCGTTAAATTTACGGAAAATTTTCTGGCAGGCAGTATTTCCAGTCTTTTTAGGGTAACTCTAACAGAAATTCTGTCAACACGGAAACTTTGACAGTAATTTACAGAAAGAACATGTGCTCATTTATGGAAATAAAATATGTTTTTAACAAATTTTCCGTAATTTAAAATACGGAACCAAAAAAAAAAAGTCCGGAAATATTGCTGCCAGAAATTTTCAAAGATTTCCGTTAAATTAAAATTTTAGCATTTTATGTTTTTTGTTTTTAGTTTATTGCTTTTCGAAACAGATTTTTCCGTAAAATTTACCGGAAAATTGTTGTCTTAATTTACGGAAATTTGTAAACAGTGTGTGACCTTTCCTCTTGCTCGTCTGATCCATCCCCAATCACCATGGCATCTGATAATTGGGGGGGGGGGGCACGAATGATTGTCTCAGACATATCCAGCTGGAACGCTGCTCGCTTGGCGTGCTGATTTATAGACCCGCAGATGTTGGTGGTATAAGATCAATAGATTCCCTTTTGGGTGTGAACAAACATTTACGAGCATCATTAACATTTGTGCTGCTGCTTGTCCTGTCTACAGAACAATGACAAATAACGTAGGTGTTGACATGTTTCTTGGAAGTTGTTGGTAGGCGGTATTTCCAGAGCCAGAAGTTGGTAATATTTCGGAAACAATAGTCATTGTCTCCCATGCAGTTTTTCCTTATCAGAAGAATGCGTCTGGTCGTACCCAGTTAATGATGGAACATCAAAAGGGACTTGGCTCTGTCTTGTACCAATGCTGGGTATGTTATGGGCTGGTATTGAATCTGAAATGTTTTCCTGTTCCAAATGCGAGCCATAATTCATTAAGGTTCATCTGGGGAAACCAGAGTATTGAAATACGAGAACATCCGTATCACTGTTCGAAGCATCACTCTATGGCATCCGTGGATTTGTGATGTGATGATGCGTATGTGTAACAATAGCCGTGATCGGCTTCTCGTGTGTAACGGTTTGAACATTCTGTGTCCTCTATTATGAAATGGATAACACCAGCTTTGTAGAAAAGACACTTTTGCTCACTTTTGAGACCGTTGATGGATTGTTCAGCAAAGAAAGCGAACAGTTCTGTCTTGTTGTCATATATTCTCAGAAAACCGCTCCAGTTGCCCGGACAATTTAGTATTGGCCCGGGACACGTCTTTTCCACTTTTGGATTCTTAAAATGTTGACACGACTCACCCTACGATATCCTTGTGTAAATCACTAATAAGTCACGGGTTCCTTTCCAGAATGGGTTCCCTTTGCTGTTTGTTGGTGCAAAGACTCGTTACTTCCTTTTGAAATGCCGCCTGTACCCCCTTGACCTGTTCATGGTGGTTCAGATCAGGTCCCTGCTCTGCTTTTTGGTAATGGCCGTCCAATGAATTATGAAACTCCTCCGATTTCAACCCAGGAGCTAGCACACATTTGTAAACACATCTCAAGTACAACAGGGTGAGTGAATTAATATGTTGACGACTGACAGAAACCACTGAAACGCGATTCTTAATTGCCGCAAGTGGTGCCTTAAGGAGAGGGGGCCAAACAAGGTTTGTACAGGGTCAAATTTGAAATTGATCCAATAATGTTGAAAGCACACCATGTTATGTGTCTCAACCACCATAAGGATTAAGAAAGGTTAGTTTGTAATATTACACCCTAAAGTGTCAGAAGTTATAGGCTAAAAACATAAAACTCACAAAATAAGAGGTCAAGGTCAGTGGTACAGGCGTCAAATGGTTTAAAAATTGCTCCGAGTTGGATAAAAAATGTGCAAATTATGGGGAGCTCATAGGATAAAATTAAGGATCGTTTGAGTGATCTCAAATGCTTGAGTAAGAAAGTAGGGGGGTAACAAGCTCACCGCCCCCATTGAAGGCAATGGACGTTGACCTTCTTAGCTCCCCAATCGGAAAAACTAAGCATTTAGCAGTCAAAAACTAGTCCTTATTTTAACTCCTATGAAATCCGCCAATAAATTTGCCCACCATTTTTACAAATCGGAGCAGCAAATTTTAAAATTGACCCCTGTACAATGAAATTGCCCCTTATTATTGTTTTTGCGGTTTTTAGCCTATACTCTGAAACTTTAGGCGTAACATATTACAAACTATACCTTTCTGAATCTTATGGTTAGACCCACTACATGGTGTGCTTTTCAACATGATTGGATCAATTTAACAATTGGACCCCTGTACCAAACTTTGTTTTGGCCCCCCTCCTTAAGGCACCACTTGTGACACTTAAGAATTACGGTTCAGGGGTTGCTGTCAGTCTGTCAAAAATATTAATCCACTCAAACCTTTTGTCTGAGAGTGTTACAAAATGTGTGCTAGCTCCAGGGCTAATTCTTAGCCATTTGGTCATACAAACCATCAACGTGTCGTGGGGAGGTACTTCTCTGTAATCCTATGCCACCGTCTTCTTTCACCACACAGTGCGTTTGTTCGTGCGCTTGGTCTATTGCAACCTTGCTGAGAATGAACGATGTGTCTTCTTTACAACAAATTTGCCACTCTCGATTTCTGCTGGACAGATGGATGCTGTTTTTTTTAGGTTTTAACCATGTCACGACAAAGAACCTGGTATCCATCGACTGTAGTTGTGATGATTTAGGGCAAAGTACCATGGAATCAGCTTGTCGAGTGCTTCAATGTAGAGGTGGGAGTTACTCTCGGAGGTGAGCGAACCCAAAAGATCAAGATGTCCAATTTCAAACTCTAGTTTTGGTAAACCAGTACAACTGAATGGGGCTTTCATCTCTACCTTGTTAACCACAACAGATAGCGAAAGATAGACGTTCACACTGTTCGCACTGGGTATTCATTATGCTCTATGCATTAGGATGTGCAGCGCCGCCAGCTGTTCATTGATGGGCATGTTAGGCCTATAAAATTATAAAATTCAATCAAATACTGGACTGACATTTGAATTTAAACGTGGCGTCAGTACACTGGACTTCATTCAGGGTAAGGAAACCGGTGGAATTGGTCACGTGACAGACGGCGACGGATCCCCTTCAGTGCCCTGTCCCACGCATGTGATAGGAGAAGGCGTAGTCCCCCTTCCTTGTTAAGTGGATGGCTGTTCGACAGATTGCCTCTCGTACACCTCTTTCAAACCAACGTTCTGCTCTATCCAGGATGAGTTATCCTTTGGATCGAAGTTGTGGCCTGAGGCTTGATATGATGAAAACCGCACAGTTCTGTGCTTCATTAGAGCTGGGCCTGCGATTGGTAAATCTTAGCTCTAAGGAATTGCTTGTCTCCCAATATAGGACTCTGTACAATCCTTGTCCGCACATGTCAGACCGTACACAATGTTGCTTGGCTGGTCCTTGGGTGGCTTGTTTTTACTCTCACAAGTTACACGGAGGGGGTTAGCTGGTTTAAACGATGTTGAGATGCCGCGGATTTTAGAGTCTTTTTGCTCTCTACGAGGGCAAGAAAAACATAGGGGTCACTTGGGTTTGAGGCTTTTGAGCGTTACCTGTTTTATTTAAGCTCTTTAGTGATGGTCTTTGATTTTCCTGGCTTTGGAAAGGCCACCTAGGAATAAAACGCAGGTGTTAAGCGATTTCCGAATGTGAGCTTTCTCCTTGGTCGATTTTGTTACGGTCACCTGGACCAAGGCAAAAACCACATCAACTTCGATTCAAAACTCCTGAATACAACTAGACAATACACTTAAACTTGATACAAATATTAAAACCAGTATTTATTTCAATTGTGTGTCTCAATCAATCTCATTAAAACATCGATTGATCTCAATAATCAAAAGATTTATGGATCTAAATAAAGTTTGTTAATTATGAACTATTAAACCTTAATACTGGTGTGGGCCGCGAACGCGGGCTGCAGAAAGATTACTATAAATAAAGGTACGCACTTACAAACAGTCCTGGCGAATATTCCAGAGCAAACTTCACTTTCCAAAAGTGGGACGTGTCCACGGAAGACTGTCCTTACTGAAGAAAAACCGCTCCTAAGGACTCACCGAGCCGGAGTCACTAAATATAAGTCCAAAAGTGGCTTGTAGCTTGTTATCCTTGGATAACTCAGAGGCCAGTAATACGGCAACGAACACGGCCTACACAAATCGGACGAAAAACGTGGAGCTTTGACAACTATGACAATGTCCACAATATGGAGACTCTGTACTCATTGACTATGATGAATGTCATGTCACTTGGAGGAAAACTCTGCTAAACTTGGAGTAATCTGCTACTAACTTGGGCATGATGGTTATGAAACTCTCATTGGTTAGTAATGATGTTGTGATACTCGATCAGCTTCTCTCACCAGGGCTTTATATACCTTTCAAACAATTCTAGAAGGATCTAGTCCTCTCTATATGATTATGTGCCTAAATATAGGTTCCAGTAACATTCCGAAGTCTGGAAATGCCATGTACTGCATAGATTTATGATCTCATAGCAGCTACTAACTGACTGTGTAATTATGCAGCAGTGCGCCACCATCTTCATCAGTGAAACCTGGTCTGGTCCCAGTTCTTCTTGACGTGAGTTAAACTCCGAACTTTCCAACCTTCTTTGAAATCAACTAAGTCTAGACGCTTCTCCCGTTTTTTTCTTCTGAGATCTTCTGTTTCATTCTATTTGCTTCACACACACCAGTATGACATCAACCAGTGGGTATATTTTGTATTACATTATTTAGATTAATTTACAAAATTATGTGCTAATTTATGATAAATCTTACTCAAAGTTGAATAACTCATTGCTAATTCTTGGGGGCCTGTAAATCCCCCTCGCCTTAAAGAAGAAAGAAAGTTGATTGAAAACCAAAAACTTTCGTAACCTATTATTTAGGCTCTTAATATTCTTTAAACTTCCATACAAACTATTCACAAGTTACACTTTCCTTTTTAAAGCTTTGCTTGTTTTGGACAAACTACACAATTGGATAAGGCATCCGCCACACATTATCTTTGCCTGATGTGCCGTTTGTATGTCTAGGTTGTACTCTTGAAAGGTCAACTTCACCTCACCAGCCTATGATTCTTGTTTTTCATCCTGCGGATGAAGGGCGGGGTTGTGATCTGTGAAAACAAGCAATGGGGTGCACTGTGGAGCCCAAATTGATGCATCAAAATGCCCTAAGGCCAAAATCAGAGCAAGACACTCCTTATCAATGGGAGAAGGTAAATTTCTTTGGTGCTGGTTAAAACTTCTGGGAGAAAATACGAAAAAATAGGGGGTCTATTCCGTCTTCTCCTTCTTGCATAAGAACTCCACCCACACCTATGTCCACTGGCATCTATGAGCAACGTGAATGGTTTGAAAAGTCTGGTGCAATCAGAACGGTTCACTACTCAGTATAGCTTTAATTTCTGAAAAGCTTAATTTACATTCTTGCGACAAAAAAAATGACATTTGGCTAGCAAAATGTCAAAAGACTGGCAATATCCGAAAGTTGGGACCAAAACTCCTGTAATATCACATACCTAACGCATCTCTGAAGTTCTTTAGGGGTACTAGGTTGTGGGGAACTTCTCTATTGCTTCAACTTTAGCCGTGACAGGCTTGACCTTGCCTTTGACCTACTACAGGCCTAAATAAGTGACATCAGTGGCATGGCAAAAACTACTCTTGAATAAATTGAATGTCAGTTTGTTTTCTGACAATTCTGAAACAAGCGATGGAGCTGCCCAAATGTGGTTGTTCCCAAGATCTGACTGTACACAATTTCAAATCATCAAAATAGGCTTCACAGCCTTCCATGTCAGCAACTATATGATTACCATTATTTGGAAGGTTGCCGGTGTGTTTTTCATACCGAAAGGCCTAACCCGATACTGGCTGAAAAAGCCCATCCGGGTGAAATGCCGAAATTTCTTTTGCACGATCAGTAAGGGGAATTTGCCAATACCCCTTCAACAGGTCAAACTTCTGACCGTACATTTTCATGCCAATTTTTGCAATGCCAATTTCAGTCCATACGAGGTGGTATATCGGAACAGGAATCAGTCTTGGAAACATTGATTTAACCTTATGAAGTAGGTCACAAAACCTAAGGGAAACCATCAGGTTGGAACCAAAAGACATGGGGGAACTCCATTCACTTGTGCTTGCTTCACTTATTGATTTTCAACATGTACTCTATCTCTTGTTGAGATGTTATTTTCTTTATAGGATTTCTCGGTAAGGGTTCTGTTGATTGGGCACCATACCCATACCATCATGATAAGCAGCAGGGTTCTGCTAGGCGACATCAGGGAAAAAATATCCCTTAAAAACTCATGAAATAATGCTGATTTTTGCACACTGTGATTTCTGAAAGCTGTCCTAGTTTTGTATCCAACTCCTGAGGACATCTGAATTTTGCAACTTGATGGATAGTCAGCTGCTTGTAATCACTGTTTGAATTTTTTGAACAATTTCAGAGTCATGATTGTCATCATGTGTACATTCCTCAGTAGGACTTACAGAGCTCACTGGTTTTTCACTGCCATCATCATTTCTACCCAAATACCCTTAAACCTATTTACCATGGCACCAATTGCATCTCTTACGGCTATCTGGCGTTTTGACTATGAGTCACTTCATTTAATTTTGATTCTATCTACTTCATAGGGGACATGTATTTTTGCTTGCAGTGGGTGTCCTTCCAGGGATGGAAACAAGGACTAACACTTGGTCCATGGCAATAAAGACTCCTACTCTCGCATCTTGGTCGTACCACTTCTTCATTTTGATCTGGGCTTGTTTCAAATTCCCCTGGCAATGTCATTGGCCCTATTGAGCCTATACTTGAATTTGGCAACATTAGTCCTAAAGGTTGGTGATCCGTTTCATTCATTTTCCCCAATAAAAAGGCCCCATTTTAATTTTGGAGTTCAAGGGACCGCGAACTGTACGCCAAAAAATAACTCAAAGGGACTGAAAACCTAGGGTTTCCCGAACTGCTTCCCTTGCAGCAAACAATAACCAAAATTATAAACTACCCTCATCCCAGTCCTTCTCAAATTCCAAACAGTAGTCCTAATCATATTCTTCAGAGTTTGGTTGGATATCTTTTCAAGGCTCCTTGGGACTCGCATGGTAAGCACGGGACAGATACTGTTCTATCCCTCACTCATACACATCACTTGCATGAAATAGGACCAGATGTGAATATTTGACCCCTGATCTGACAGAATTGACTTAGGTAGGCCTACAAGAACGAAAATTTGGTCAAAGCCTTCACTACAGTTTAGCCTTAAATTCCTTAAGGGTAGGGGCTTCAGGGGAAACGGTAGAGGCACACATTGATAGTCAATAGGTACTGCTTACCCGAATTAGTCCTAGGGAGAGGTCCTACACAGTCAAAAACTAATGACCTACTACATGGCTCTCGAATGCGGTATCGGTTGTCAGAGGAGCGGCGGGATTTTATGATTAGGCGTGCCACCAACTTGAAAAGTATGACAAGATCTACATGTACTTCAGAAGAAACATCCTTTCGAAGTGTAGGACACCAAAAGTGGTTCAAAATCCTTATGTGCTACTTGACTCCTAAATGTCATGCCATAGGGACTATCATGGGCAATGCTGATGACTTCCTGTGATACACCTTTGGGTACAACTACATGATGAACAACTTGCCACCTCATCATTGGCCGGAGCATCAGGTGGCCTCATTTCCTCATCAGCCAACACCATGTGTTTGTAAACACCACAGGAACGTCCTCAGGGAATCCTGCAGGTTATTGCCATTTGGACTAGGATTCTTGAGTGCAGGATCATTCTCCTGTCAAGAACTAACTTGTTATGACTCAAGGGATCATAATATTATTCCCCATTATGCACTGCTCAGGGCTGACTCTTGTTTTGTAGAACCTATCTCCCCTGAAAGGGGAAGTTGACCTGGTTCATCTAATTTTGTCATGAACGGTCCTTAAATCTAAATTGGGACAGGTCTTCCTGCTCCTATCACTATTGCTTCAAAGCATGGCTTTCCTAGCCATACTCCTAGTAAATGCACAGGCTGGAGCAAAACTATACTATTCATATCCTCACTGTTATTTATGGCCGGGATTGTGGGTTAACGATGGTTCGGGATGTACTTCCCGCCTGCCCAATATTCCCTAATAACAGTGAAACACTTGACGGAGTCAGGCCTTACTCAAACTATGACTGTACCTGCGACCAAAGTCAGACTTCAAATTCACATTGTGAAGAGGGACACTAATAACGTCCATACCTATACCTTGGATCA
This sequence comes from Ophioderma brevispina, assembly GCA_023653785.1. NCBI lineage: Eukaryota > Metazoa > Echinodermata > Ophiuroidea > Amphilepidida > Ophiodermatidae > Ophioderma > Ophioderma brevispina. Next base: position 67,646 of record JAMKCH010025997.1, read on the forward strand.
AAGCATTTTCACCTGTTGAGCTGACTTCAACTAAAGGGCAATGGCCCCTCCAAAATTAGATGGGCACAAACTGTGTCACGCATGATCTTATAGGTTTTGTGATCAACTTTGTCACCATGAAGCGACACTGAAACCCTCCAAAACAAATGGTTCAAATCTTCATAACTTTCTCAGACTCAGCTTCTTTCTGTTTAATAGCCGGGGAACTAACTTGTGGTCTAAGGGACACGCACAACCTGTGGGAACAGACTTCTGCTTCATGGCATATGCTTTCCATCAAACTTCCAAACAGGGCTTGCCATTAACATGACTGAAATCCTTGCATATGTGCAAGTTAGATTCTGACTTAAAACAATTCCCCTGGACTTTGGTTTGGCACTAGAAGGACCCTTATTCCCCTGAATGGAGGAACCTGACTTAGTTCCTTCTTTAGTAGAACCATGACTTGGGAATGATCAACTTTGGTAAGGCCTATAGGTTGGAATTCCCCCCCAACCCTCCCCACTCTTGTAATTCGACTTGACTTATTGGGCCCACCTGTACTATTGCGGAACCTCAAACTTGTGTGTGAGGGCGGATCATCTGTATTGATGCTGCATTTTCAAATCTTTAAGCATCGCTGTCATCCAAAGCGTTTTATGTCGCAGGAATGCACTGTGGAATTGACTCAATTAAAACCAAATGCCTAGTTGATGAAAGTATTTTTCACTTCCTTGGAAGTGAGCAACCATCCAACTATTGTTTCCTGAACTATAGCAAACTCAACGGAGTTTGATCTGCAAGGTTTTTTCGCACTCCGACAAATTTTTGCCTAAACGCCTCAGGCACTAATCCATAGGCCTTAAGAATGACTGCTTTTTACTACTTCATAATCACCACAATGATCAATGGATAGGGAAAAAGACGCGTAGATCTCTCTAGCTTTCCCAATAACACAGTCTGAAAGCAATGTTGTCATTGCTATTTAGGCCACTTCTACTTTCGGCAATCTTCTCGAAGTGCAAAAAAATACTTGTAACTTCTGTATGCCATAATGTCGAAACCAATTTGATATTCCTAGTGGATCAAAAACCTGAGTGTGAGGAGGAGCCTGGTGTCCTTTGTCTAACTTTTCTTGTTCTAATTTGTTTTTGCTTCAATTTCTGCCAACTCCATTCTTGCCTCCATTTGTAATCTGTCTCTTTTCTTTTTGTTCCATTTGTGATTTGGCATCTATTCTGTGTTTCAGAGACTTTTCTAATTCAAGTTTGCCTCTCTAATTCATCTCTTTCCTCTCTAAAGCCAATTTGTCTTGTCTTCCTTTTTCTTACATGCTAACCTACCTTGCCTTTCTTTCTATTCCAATTGCTAACCTATCTTTGCCTGTTCTTTTCTTTCTCTGCATTTGTAATTTAGCCATTTTTAAAATTGCATTTTGAATTCTCCAAATGTTTCATTCAAAGCACTATCTGACTCAGTCCTGAATTTCCACGAAATTTTCCAAACATCCCTCGTCTAAGTAAATCTTCCTCAACAAGATGTGTTATCCACTGGTTTTTAATAACTGATTTTCAATAAGCTAACTTCCATCCATAATACTCGGCAATTCCATTAAATATGGCTTTGTGAGCACCATCACTTCTCCCAGTAAACATCTTTAAACAAACGCTTTGCGCGTTTTAAAACGTTCGTGTATGAACACTTATGTCACAAATAACAAGATATAGCACACAGGATATTCAAAGTTAAACCACAAATCAAAATTTGTCGTAATTTTAAACTATATTTTTTTTACAGGGTTATTTCCCGGACACGAGCCCCAATTTTGTTACGGTCACATTGACCAAGGCCAAAAACCACCTCTAAACTTATTTTTCAAAACTCTCTGAATAACTAGGACAATAAACTGTTAAACTTGATTACAAATATAAAACACAGTATTTATTTGAAACTGTGTGTCGCTAAATCAATCTCATTCAAACATCGATTAGGATTCATAATCACAGATTTATCATAATAAGGTGGTTAATTAAGGCAACTATAAACTACTGCCTGATGTGTGCCGCGACGCGGCAAGATTACTATAAAGAGTGTTGTAGAACTTACACAAAGTCCTGGCGAATATATGCCAGCGCAAAACTTACTTTCCAATAGTGGGACGTGTCCACGACTACTTGTCCTTTGACTGAAGAGAAACAAGATCCTAATGACTCCGAAGCTCGGAGGTCGGACTAAATATAAAGTCCACTAGTGCTGTAGCTTGTTTACTGGATTAATCAGATGACACATACAACGGAAGACCGAAACACGGCTGACACAATCGGACGAAAAAAGAAAACCTGTTGGAGCTGTGACAACTATGACAATTTCCACTATATGGAGACTCTGTACTCATTGACTATGGTGACTGAGTCACTGTAACTTGGAAACTCTGCTAATAACTGGGTAATTCTGCTAATACTTGGAGCATGATGGTATGAAATCTCCTTGGAGTAATGATGTTGTGATACTCTGACTCATCTTCTCTCACAGGGCTTATATTCCTCTAAAACAATTCTAGAAGGATTCAGTCCTCTTCTATTGATCATGTGCTAAAATATAGTCCCTGTACATCATAAGTCTAGAAAATGCCATGTACTGTATAGATTTAGGATCTCATAGCAGCTACTCATGACTGTGTAAGTATGCAGCAGTGCGCCACCTATCTTCATCAGTAAACCTGGTTGTCAGTTCTGGACTTGAGTTAACTCCAGAACTTCCCAAAACCTTTCCTTTGATATCACTTAAGGTTCTAGACGCTTTCCGGTTTTCTGTTTCTTGCTGAGATCTTCTGTTTATTCTATTTGCTTCACACACACCAGTAGTATTGCACAATCAACAAGGTGATATTGGTATTACTTATTTAGATTAATTACAATATTTTAGGTGCTAATCTTAGACTAATCTTACTCAAAGTGAAATAAATCATTGCAATTATTGGGGGCCTGTCGTAACAATAGCTTCTTTCTCATATTATGGTGCAGCGCGGTGATTAAGAGTTCTTATGACCCTGAGTTGTGATTACGGGGTCGGTGCGGAGCTGAATTGGAGTAAATGGTCGTATTGAGTGGTTAAACGGTATACGGTGGGCTTTAGAGAGCCGTCACGCCTATACCGATGTACCAGAAAGTTAAGAAAAGCTAAGTTGTTTTGTGAAATATTGCTTGGGTTGAACTGGAGGTTAGGATCAACACTGTTGATGTATTTTGAAGGAAAGAGTCCGATTCGTTCTTATTTATAACCACAAAGGTATCCGTCACATATCTTAGCCATCGTTTTGGCGCTTCACCCTGGTAGTCTTTTAGTACTTGGTGTTCAAAAGACTCCATATATAATTTACCACCAATTGGTGACACTGCCGAACCTATGGGCGCAGCCAAATGTTGCGAGTAGAAATTTGGCCATTGTAACAAAAAAAATATGTGGTCTTCAAACACAAGGTGGAGTGGTAACAACAGTCCACAATGTGTTCAACAGTCATGGTCAGTACGCTCGCTGAGAATTGAATCCTTATTCAGGCAGTCTTTAACAACTTGTATGGCATCGTCCGGTCGTATGGAATTAAAAAGAGCACACGCAACGAAGTGATATCTCAATTTTATTTTTTAAAGTGAGCTGGTTGATCTAAGCCCAAAGTCTTGTGTATTCTTAAGATGGTGAGGCGACTGCCAAACCAGGGTCAATAATCCTGCGCGTGGCTTAGCCAATGGTAAGTGACAGACCCGATGCTGCTGATTATAGGTCTTACCGGGGATGGGTTCAGCTTTATGATCTTTGGAGCGTAGAAAAGCCGGCCCACACTAGGTTTCGGTTGGGGGTGTTAGTCTGTATTTCAGCTTATCATCAATGGAACCATCGTGGCAATTTTGTTAATAAACTCGGTAACTTTCTTTCTGTACCCGTTAGTGGGATTGTAAGCAATTGGTTTGTAAGTCTTTCTGTCTTTGAGTAAATCAGAGCATGTTGTTATAATCTGATGTAAGAAATACACACATCGTTCCTTTGTCCGCTGGGACTATAACAATGTTCTTGTCTTTGGTCAAGTCCGATTAGAGCGTTACGATTCCCTTTAGTACTGTTAGGGATGGTGTGGCCTGTTATTGACTAGTGTAGAACTAACCTTGAAACGACAGTTCCTCCGCTTGCGTGGATCTAAGTATAGCTTGTTTAATGGCCGACTCCGTAGCTGTGATATAAAATCTGCAACGGGGGTTTTGTCCGGCGTTACCGCGTAGGGTTAAAACCTTAGCGGCACGGAGGTTTCACTATCGTTCAAGACTCTGTCAGAAAGATTCTTTACCCATTTTGGGGGTTGCCACTATCGCTAAAGTCCCCACTTTCACGCCACATTCTTATCACGGTCCGAGCGTGTTGTTTTCAGTTTACCAAATTTCTCAATATGGTGTCATTTGGTACTCTCGTGGTGCGGACAATTGCGCATGTGTGGTAAATTCGGCAACCCGATCTAAACTACTTGGCCTCGAAAATTAATCGATCCCGTAGAGTCACTATATGTGTTATGGAGAAATAAATCGTAAAAGTCACGTCGGATCCTCTCGTTAGAAGCTTCTTTCCGTATTTCTGAGGATGTTACAGCTTTATGTCCTTTCACATTACTTTCAATGCGCAAACTACTTGGGTGTAATTCTCTTGCAGGCCACCGTAGGTGAAACGTAAAGACAAATCACGAGTTGTCACTGACCAATCCACCGGTTCCACTTACCTGATGAAGTCCAGTGGTACTGGGCGAAACGTAGTAAATTGCTCCCAAAATGGTAAGACCAGTATTTATTGGAATTCTATTATTTTATTTGAACCACAACTGGATGAATAATCTACATCAAGATATGTCTAGTCCGGTTATTGTGGGGATGCCTTAAGGAAAGAATCTGCGGTTCCTGCATAAGGCGACGGTCCAACTGCTTTCCTCCAGCAAGCACCGATTGGTCTTTAGTGAAGGTAGTTCAATGTGAAGACCTCCAAACATGATGACCATTTTGTCCTCGCCATATCCTCTGGCCAGTTCCATTGAATTGCATAAGCCAGCGAAACAAGGGTTGGTTTTCACATGCCATTACGGGTATTGCCAGTATTGCGAACTCTGTATTCTGCTTGGCAAAAGTCAGGCATTGCCGTTTCAGGCGATGTAGACTGGGCTTTATCCGGGAACAGAGGGTGGTAGTTACAGAGGCTGAATCTATTGAGTTATAAGGGTCTTTATTGGCCTCACTAGAATGAAAGGATGCCCATGAAAACCACCTATCTGTGAGTGGAAAATGAAAGGAGGGAGAGACAAGAGTGGTAGATGAAGAGAGAGCAGGGTGAAGAAATGTGGTGGGGAAAGAGCAAGAGGAGAGAGAGAAAAGTGTGACAGAAGAGAGAAAGGGGATGGAGGGTTGCGCAAGAGTGGGTGACGGGAAGCAGAGAGGGAGAAGAGACAAGAAGGGAGACGATGAGAGAGTGAGAGATGGAAATGAAAAGGTAAGAGGGAAAGATAGATTGTAGCTAGTGTGAGTATGGCAAATCACCAGTTTTGAAATGATAAAACACTATGTTCATTGGGCATAACCTTATAAACAAAAGTCTCCTCTGCTTTAAAATGGGTATAAGACCCGACCTTCTTTAAAATGTATGCTAATACCCAGCAGGAAATGCCTACCACAAAGTCAAGTCATACAAAACAGTGTTTTTGTACACGATATATCCAAAATAAAGGTACAGCAAAATGGAGTTTTAGTCATTACACATTGTTAATCATTAGATAATTTTACAGTTTTAGGGACTACCATTACTAATTTCTGAGTCTTATCCCAAGAGTGTCCAGGTTACCCAAAATTGTTAATGAGTTAAAATATGCACACTTTCAGGTAAACCAATAGTGATGTGACTATTACTACAGCTTGTTATCCTATTGATTGGTCTTTTGGGAGCTTTAGGCAGCCATTTTGTATTTGGCGGCCATCTGTAAAATATCAAAGTCCTGCCATATGCAAAATTGTTTAGGCAATGCAGAATAAGCATTATAACGAACATAAAGGACAAAGCATACGTGCGACCACCGTCCATAGAGCTTTATTTGCATGTTTGCCCGTTTTGCGGCCATTTTGAATTGGCGGACATTTTGGGAAAAAAATTGAATGGGATCATATCTAAACTTGTTTTCACGGGAGTCATTTCTCTACCATTCTGTGCCAAATTTTGGTACTTGTACCCCAAAATGACATCGATTGGTCACCTATCGGCATTACTTGACTATACCAAGAAAACACTAAAGTTCTCGTTTAGTCACTAAGGAATATTAGAAAATCTGATACGTTTACATTTATTCGTCTTGTCCCAGGAATTATACGATTGGTCCATCATTGTATAAATACTTTTAGAGTTTGGTCCAAGTCTAACCAAACTGCACTATTTTACATGGATAATCATCATATTCACCAGACTTGATGTTAATGACAGTTTTTGTTCTTTATTGACACTAAAGAAGGGAATCAATAGCGTGTCTTCAGATTTACGACAATCTATTCAATTGAATCTGGTATGAAGCCTTTTTATAAATTTGATACAAAAGTTCATGTACAATGGGTCAACGCATCTTACTCTGTTGAACAAAGTTGAGCATTTCGGCTGTTAATACGGCTTGTTATAGTCTGATTTTTTTCCTGTCAGTAAACGCATATGTCCCCCGCCGGTTGAGACTTCTTTGGAGAGGGATTGTTGAGATAAAAAACTAAAAGTCGTATTAACAGCTTGGAAATGCTAAACTTTGTTCAACAGAGAATGAGATGCTTTAACCTTTTTACATGAACATTTTGTATCGACTATGTAAAGGATTCATAACAGATTCAATTGAAATAAGGGGAATTTGATTGTGGTTTAAAGTGTGAGCCACTCTATCGATTCCTTTGTTTGGCCTCATCAAAGAACTGAGCATAAGCCCAGAAGGTTTTGGTTTTTAGACGAAACGAGATACCCAATATCTGAAACGGGCAAAAAAAATCAGAGAAAAAAAGATAACTTTGGCTGACAAAAATTAGAAAGTCTTGCCGGGGACCCGTTGTTGCGTGTGCCAGGAGAGGGGAAAGTTACTAGGGGGAGTCAAATGTTTGAACTGCTCTCTCAAATTAATATAATATAGCTCAATTATTCCTTTGTAAGCAGGAGTAAAAAGTCAATGATCACACGCGTGTGGTGCTTCTTTCAAGATATTGGGGAAATAGGCTAAAGGTCATTTGTTTATTCAAGAAAGGTCACCGTTGCAATACCCAGATTGTTTGTAAAAATATATTTTTTAAATGTTTAATGATACTGATCAAAGATGAAATGCTTTGGCACTTTCGGCATTCTCCTTGTTGTTATACTGGAAGGAGTAAAAATTCTCTGTAGGACTCTATGGGGACGGGACATTTTACCCCTCCCTTATGAAAGGAACCAACCCTATGCAAATAAAAAGCATATTTGACTCAGTATAATTAAATATGTTTTTTATATTTTTTACAAAAGAATCTTGGTATTACAATTGTTGAACTTTCTGAATAAACAAATTGACCTTTAGCCTTTTTCCCAAATATCTTGGAAAGGAAAGCACCCACCACACATGTGACACAATTGTCATTTTTAATCCTGGTAAACTACGGAATAATTTGAGCTATATTTCATTCTCGATTTAGAGACAGTTCAAATATTGACCCCCATATTTTAACTACGCCTCTCCTGGGGCTACACGCAACAATGGGTCTCCGGCAGACACTCATATTTTCAACGTTGTATTTTCTCTAATTTTTCCGTATTCAGCTATGGTTATCTCGTTCGTCATAAACAAAACCTTATGGGCTGACGGTATAAACGGATAAAGTTTCACGAAAATCGAGGCTGGGTGAAGGGGAGGATTAGGCCACTTAAAATGTAGTCTGTATGGTGACCAAACCTCTAAGCTACTTTTAAATGATTTGGACAAACTGTCAAATATTATTGCTGGAACAAGATGATAAATTTAAACGTATCAGATTTTCCTAGTATTTTATTGACGTAAAAGAAACTTTCAATTGTGAGTAATAATAACTATTCATATGTTTTTCATGTAATGCTTCAGAGTTTGTTCAAGTTTGGTTTGTTTGGAATTTAGGAAAGACTTCCATATGTACCCCCCTCGTATATATTTACCTGAACAAAATTTATTTTAATTTGGCAGCTAAATAATAACATTTATGTTATTATGTTATGCATTCAGGGCATTTGCTTTGTAATATTTTCTCGTGAGAAAAGGACATTTTTTAATTATGGCCTTAACTTTTATCCGGTATTTCGTGACATCGTCGAATTATATGGTAGTGATTGGGTAAAGCATACAGCCTTTCAGAATGAGTGGAATCGTCGACACGCCCAAAAACTTGTATCAGAAATGACAGGAAGAAAAATCCTACTATAGTTTGATCTCAACACACCCTCTACATTAATTCACTACCATCGACAATAGGCGTTTACTGACAGGAATAAAAAATTAAGGACTATAGGCATGTTTGCAACACAATTCCAAGCATTCAGACCGGGATTCAGGCATTGTACATTAGGCTTGTAGTAAGATAGTGATCTGGAAAGTGAAGATGGATTAGCCGGGATAGCACATACACAATAGCAGGATCCGTGGAATCTGATTACACATGCTTTTCAGTTTGTTAATGCTGGAGAATGTCAGCATCCTTGTTCCAAAAATTGTCCACAAAACTCCACCTCCCCCTGGAACTCTCCTGTTTTTACGTATTTACAGAATGTAACATCCAAATTGTTTTCCAAACTCGTGGAAGTGAATTTCCGCCAGGGTCCTTTTCAATATGTCCGTTTTTTTTCACGCCATGATTTCCCTGTAGATCTACCCGAGGAGACCAGTTACATGTTATAGTAAATCCAACCCATCGTGTCACCAGAGGAAAATTTTTGGACAGCGTCTATTAGTTGGGAAAGGAGACACAAAGAAAATGTGTGGCCCAATTTACTTCTAACTAAGATAATCTGGTTTGCATGGTTTACATCATTTTTACAAGAGAGTTCCAAGACTTGTCTTGCTCAAAAGTCAGTAACATTCATCACCTGTTACATTATCCACTGAAGCAAATATGAATAGTTTCGAATGGTGAGCTCTAAATGCGCTTACGTTGTTTTATGCTTCATTATAAAGCACAGAATGATTTTCACTGGTATCGGACTACAGGTTTCAATAGACTTTAACGTGGAATTTTAATTTCCACCCCACTGCACATGCACCTCATTCCAATGCCCATACCTTCGGAAAAGTACTAGAGGGTGACACTATGGTTTTGAATCTACTATATTATGAGTTTCAGTGATGAACCTGAGGATATTAACGTACATTCAAGGACCGGTCTTGATCAGGTGGTATCGGTGCCGTGTAACGTTTCCTTGAAATCAAGCCGTCGTCTCTCCCGAAGTCGAAATGACGAGGTCGATATTTCCCTGATAACTGTGTTTGACCTTAACGCAAAGCTGATGTTTACCAACACTAACCGCCTGACACGACTGCTGAAGATGCGGGTTCTACCCAAGTCTTTCACTGGTGGTTTTGACAATGTACATTACACTTTGTACAGCGCATTCCTTAACAGGTCTTTCACTGCATTCAATTGGACAATAATGCTAAACTCATTATGTATGGATTTAGGATTCAACCATTCCATTCAAAACTCGATTTACCGTGCTGGGAACTTGCGTGCTGTATGGAAAGGTCATAACGTATTTGTCACAACGCGTTCCCTTCTTATCAACGCGTGCGTAGGTAACAATTCAAAAAGTGGAAAGCACCAGTGGCTAAACAACCGCGTTGTTTTATTAACAACGCTTTGCTTAACCAACCAATCCGAAGAGGTGAAAAAGCATGCGTTGCTATAGGCAACCAATCAGAAAAGAGAAAAGCAACGCGTTGCTTGCTTCCATTTGCGACGCATTGGTAATGAAAGCACGCGTTGGAGTAGCCACCCAATCAAAAAGAAAATAAGCAACACGTTTGCTAAGCCAATCCAATCATAAAGTGAAAATGTATTTAAAATGGTCACTTTGCACATCGCTCCCAGTGAGGTTGCAAAATCGCTAGACACCGTTGGAGTTACTTAACAAGTTACCTGCACACAACTGAGCACGACAATGCCATTCTTCGGGAATTCACACACGTGACCGAACTTACCTGCCTCCCATGATCAAAACAACTAAGCTAGCGAAGTGAAAAATTATATATAATATAATGCTTTCACTTTCGCTAGAGCTTTTTTTTGTCACCTGGGGGTAAATATTGTCGGTCACGTGTGTGACTTCCGGTGAATTCCCGAAGATGGCCCACTATAGTGTGTCCGTGTGGTTTGCCGGAAAATGTTATTGAGCTGATTTTTGCGCCAGATAAGCAAAATCATCAGACAACAACATCCAAAATCCCCATAACTCCCCCTTGGGAGAAAATTTTATCCAAGATGGCCGCCCAATTAGCTATATCTCAGCTTTAAGTGATGTTTGATGATTTTTTGTTTTTTGTAGATGTTTTGGGGTCAAAGAATCCAGTTATGTACAATCGTTACTAAATCACGGTGAGTTCCTTCACGCCAAAATCAAAATGGCCGCCATTTTATATATTAGCTATATTTATGTTTTTGAATATGGTTTTAAGATTCAAAGATTCGTTTTGTTTAATCAAATGTGTTTGAATGATTTCCTTAAAAAAGCCACAATGGCCACCAATGGCTCCAATTTGCTGCCATTACATATAATTAACTTCTCACTGACATATACTTTCCTTTGCAGTCTACTGCAAGGAAGCTCGGTCAAACGTTTGCATATACAGGAGGGTTGTTTAAAAAGCAACAATCCCGAAGGGATTGTTCTAATTACCAATAGTAGTAATTTTAGTTCTCTTTCGTCATTCGAAAGAATGACTTGGGTGTTATGTTATTTTAATTAATCATAAGCAATTTCCCAAAACTGCAAAATTAGAACCAGTTTACGCCCGCATATTATACCATTCGAAGAAGGGTTAAAAATTTTTAGTATAATGCAGTTTTCGTATAGCGGTTTCACATAAACGCATGATTAATTATAGGCCCTAACACTGTACTTTTTGTCAGCAAATGTGCCATAGAATAGGTCATATATATATTTCTATTTTTACAACCAAGTACCAGAAAATGAACTGAGTGTGAAAGAAAGAAGAAAGACGAATCCCAGAAATTGGAGAATAACATGTTGGGTGCGAAAACACCTCAAGAGGAATTCCTATTACAATAATTCAGGTTCCGTCTTTTGTACCCGCCCCTTTTACAAAATTTCTATTTATATCTGTTTATTTCTTCACTTCCTTATATTTAGTCATTTATACTTATTGCTGTCCCTTGTCCATTCGCTTATATATTTATTTAATATAATTTGTTTTGTTCTTTAACCCTCTTTTCCTTGTCTGAAGTTGAGATAAAACAAATCTATGTATTGGCGGCCAATTGAATTTCAACATACAGGAAAACATGGATATTTAGATTTCGGCTAAATCATCAACGATCTACTTGTTAATAATATGCATGTCAGCATTTTTGGCGGCCCTTCTTGGATAATTTTTCCCCAAGGGATTCATTGGATTTGCTTTTGGTTGGTGAAATATCAGCTCAATGAACATTTTTTACCACGGAGGTCATGGTAATATTTGTCTTTCTTCTTTAGGGACTATACTGGGCCATGTTAGGAGCGTCCGTATCCGTGGATACACGCGGGGCCCCGGCTCAGCTTACTCAGTTTAATAAATCCTGACATCACCACCAGCCATTACTATACTCGAGTCGCGCTGATATAGGAGCAACCTGTACTTTTTTCCGGGGAGAACTGTTTGTGAGTGGCCGCACGCAATTAATTTCCAGCACTCCTAGTCCGGTGTTCTTTTAATACTCTGTGCTCTACTGCTAATGCATGTGCGGGTCAACTCAAGAGGGTCATTGGTAAAGTAATGTACGTTAATCTGTAAAACTACCTGAGGCATGTGCGCTATTGAATCCTAATATGGTAACAATGGTTTTTGCGCTGTCCACGCAGGTCATATGGGGCCGATCATTAATTCCTGCGTTCCTAACTAAACGACCTATAAATCGCAATACTCCCTCATATGGTCCAACGTAGTTCGTAATACTTGAAGCACGTTGGGATCAGTATATTATTTGGAAATGAAACACAATTTTGTAAAAACGTCGCCTAATTAAACTTCCTTTGTCTAAAGAATTCTGGGAATTCACTTTGTCAGTTGTACGTTGAGGAACTAGTGTAAGAAGAACCAAACCAATGAACAAAACGTGTAAGATGGCTCATAGGAATTTAAGTTCCCATCCTTGCTCTGTTTAAATTTATATATCATTTTAATCCTTATCTATGCCCATATTTTTTAAACACTGTGCAATCAATATTTTAACACGTTTAACATTTAAAAGTTAACGTTTTTCGCAGTGACCACAAAAAAGCGTTTTAATTCCTAACATCGTTTTTAACAGTGAAATGATGTGAATGAATTTACCTATCACTTGTATTCAAAACTGGTACAAAATTCAATTCAGAAAGTACAGTAAACAATAAGTTTTTGTCTTGGCCTTATTTCCTAATTCAAGTCAAGTTCATTTTCGGTAGCGGAGCGAGTTTCTTGGATGATGAAAATGCTTCTTCCCTATTTCCCCTATGACAATGATTCAAACCTTGCCCCCAGCTCCTATATATATCAGCGCGAATCGAGTCTAATGACTGCTAAGCACGCTACGAGAATAGGGATATACTATTGACAGGTAAAAGGGGTCATAAGGTTAATTGGTCACAACGCGTTGCTTACGTCGCAAAGGTTGCTTTTCTGGAAAATCAACGCGTTGCTTAGCTTAACCAATTTCGAAAGTGAAAAAGCGACCGCCGTTGCTTTCAGACAGTAACTAAAGCCGCGTTGCATGCATACAGTTGAACTATAAGCAACGCGTTTGCTTTTATTAGCAAAAAAACGGTGCAAATTATTGATGGAGCTATAGGATTAAAATAAGAATAGTTTGAGTGTCTTAAGCTGGGGGGTCTCACGAAAAGTACATGCAATCATATGCTTTGTGCAATCATATCCAAAGCTCTTAAATCATTTAGAATGATGAATTTCTGAATTTCAGAGATGAACCGAACATTTCAGTAATTAACTAACCTGATCTAAATATTTTGATGCTAGTAACTTTCATCAACAAATAAAGCTTGGCGGATTATATAACTTTGTGCAAATGATCTAAATGGTGCAGTGATTTCATTCCTTCTCTAGTCCCACTCTACTCAAATCAATAGCATTGTGATGTCATTGGCCTAGTGAATGGGAGCAATCAGCAATAGCAATACATATATTCCTTTGTAGCCTTTTTCATTTTCAAGGGCGGTGACTTAGTTTTATTTTTCCTACTATACCTCCGCTGCGTGACTCCTAGCTGAGGACTAATAAAATGGCTGTCGTTGATTGTTTCGACTTGCCAGACTACTTGATCATTGCAATGCAAAAATGCGACATTTGCTGCCAACTTTAACCCATTTTTTACAAACAATTCTAGAAGATATGTCACAATTTGATGTAGATATGTTCTATAGGAATGACAGTTTTGTTTTGAGGTGGACACCCCCAGGTTTTTCAATGGCATTTAGATTTTTTTGCTTGCACCATTTTAGTCACGCTAGCTCCCAGGCTGATTCTTGCCAAAAGGAACCCAAACACCTACTAGTTTAACATAAAAACACCCAAACACACACACCGTTCAATACATGTATGCAGCGCCCTACATTTACACTGCAAAGAAAAGGTTAGGCATCAGCTTATATACAAATATAACATCCTCAAGGAGGAGCGTGGCACAGAGGTTAAGGTCTTTGCCTCTTGTACAGAAGGTCCTAGGTTCAAATCTCAGTAGGACCAGGGACCTATAGAGAGAGGACGAACAACGCGGGAAGGAAAACCTAATTATCTAATTCGATTACCATTCATTCTCGCCAAAGCTAGGCACCTCGATGTGTTTCATGGTGTTATATTACCCTCAAAATTTGATAAAATATTATTTTCTCAATTTTATTTGAGAAAAGATTTCTCACGGGAAAGTATTTGGTTTATTTTAACAGAGAGAAAAGGGGGGTGGATTTCCCTAGAGGTTGTTTATGCAGGATGCACATGTTAGATAAATTGCACAATAAGCGGAATTGGGGGATTCCCCAAGATTTAAACTTAGTAACTGAGTCAGCTTGTTATGCTTTAAAGATCAAAAAGGGAAGATCTGGGAATTCCCCAACAAAGTTATATATAATGAAGTGATGTACTTCGGGTGTTCATTTCGATGGGAGTAGTGTAGGTTATGTTATGATGATGATGATTGTAATGATTATGTCTGAAAGGGGAATATATCGTGAGTAGTTACATACTTCACTGGAAGGATGTCTGCCAGCATCACGAGTAACAAGGAGATAGAAGATAGCTAGTTTTACTCGGCATTGAGGAAGCAGACCTGTGTCAGACCTAGTGCCAGGAAATATAATTCCATGTGAGCAGCGTTGCTGTAACTATCTTATGTCGTCTTTGAAGCCGCAAGTGTGGGAATCCAAAAATAGGATTCAAATTGTGGACGATTAGAAATCGTGGTGATTATCTTGGACTGCATATACTGTGGATTATGTAGTCGAGGGACTTAATTTGAACCTGTCGTCTTGAACTGCTGGACAAAGTTATCTTCAAAACTGAGAAGATTCCCAAGAAGTATACTACCTGAAGAGTTTAATTATGTGAAAACTTTGCATACTGTCATTTGGAGTCTTCGCTGTGACATAGGATACTAGAACTCTTATAAGTATAATAATCTAAATTGTGGCATTCTATGTAATTTGTCTTGAACCAATCAAGTAAAGAGCATTAAACGTTTATTATATCATAATTTAGATCATTTGTGCACAAGGCTCATTTAAGTTGTGTTTTGGAAAAGGTATTTCTGACCTTAGACGTCTACAACGTTCATATCTGTGCATACACCGAGACCGTTTGTGATCTATCTCTCTTTGCCGCGCTCTATGCAGTGACTAGTTGAAAGCTGTCCACAAAACTTAATTTAACCGGATTTGGTGAACCCCTGACGGTATTGGTTATTGGATGGAAGATGGCGCGAAAGTAAATGGACGCATGCAGTCGCGGTAGCTCTTCAAACCTTCACAATCTTAGCATACTCTTTTACAAATCCATTACCTCCAGTGAAATCTGTAAAATATGACAAAAGGGAAAGAGTAACGGTCTGTTGGATCTTCATAACACATGACAACCGCAACTAAAGCAAAATCAACAAAAACTTGACGCGATAATTCTGCAAACTCAGCAAGTGACATGGAAGATAACGATGGGACAAAAAACGTTTCTATCCCAAGCACAGGGGTAGTGCAGCTGCAACTCCCGGTGCAGAACTCCTGCTTCCGACAGCAGTGCAACAAAAAATCGCTATCTAATCCTAAGATTCGGAATCCTGCGAGAATTCATTCAACAAATTATACAAAGGGCAGTTCAGAACACTAAATGCAAATGTGCAGCTCGATGCAATCCAAATGCTTTAGCTACATCACTTTGAAGTAGTCAAACTAGAACAATACACTATACTACCGAGAACTCAGATGGATGGAGTTAAGAGAGGCAGTAGCTGAAGACGACCCAGTTGGGAAGTTTGTGTAGCCATCGCAAACCATTGGTGCCCCCTCAAAGGTACATGATTAGGTGACTGACTAGGCACGTATTGGCAAAAAAGTGTAACAGGTGCGACCAATCATTGCGCGTCTTTGTCCTCGTAGAGAGACACAATTTAATATTTTAACAAGACGTTTAAAACTGTCTCGAGTCAAGAGATATACTCCCTTCGGGCCATCTCCGACAAACTGCAGACATTGATGGCGTGAAGACCGTGTTTCATCAAGAAATGGTACTTAGTCTGCCTTTTAGACACAATGCCCAGAATGGTAACAGTAAGCGATCCGGACGACTTGTTCCACCTGGGGGTGACCATGTCTATTGGAAAAGACTCGGACTAGAAAATTGTGAAAGCACAAGTGTTTAATGGCGATGGATATGTGGACATGGAGGATCCCCAAGAACAATAACCACATCGCTAATGATCACTCACTCTAGCTATGCTAGTACTATTGGAAAGATTCTAACCTTATTGCATGAACGTTTCGGTTTTGAAATCTAAACTACGTTCACCAGACTTTGAATCCTTCATAAATGACTATGACATCATCTGTCTTTCAGAGACAAAACTTTCAGATATAGATAAATCAATTGATAACTATATATTAAATTTGTCCACAGGTAGGTTTGCAAAAGTGGATTGCATTGGTAATTCTTTCATGTGTCTCAAAGTTCACAAACGGGTTTTTTGTGGTTTTAATTAAAATTGATGAAGTTTTGCTTGGTTATAATTGTATTTTTGGCTCTGTGTAAATCCCATGCCCGAAGGACCTAAATATAGTTCCACTTCCTATTTGTTAAGATATTGAAAAATATTTATGAACCTCTCTGGACCTGGATAGGAAAGTTTTGTTTACTTGGTGAGTTCAATAGCAGATTTGCAACTTAACTGATTTTCAAATGTTGACCAACGAAGTCCTGATTTTTGATTTTCGATAATAGTCCTAAAAAATATATTATGTAACAACACATTAGAGGAACTTATGTTATATCACTAAAAGGTTTTCTTGGCCGCTAAAGTGATAATTATGGACCAACGACCAAGTTTAGGCAAAACGTTTAACATTCACATTGTCCCCCCGCCCATGGTAGAATGGGGAAGATAGTCACATTGGTAAACGGACTGTAAAATCTGCTAGGTGATTGTCTTTCCATGCATCTCCATAATTTGTCACTCCCTTCCAAAAAATTTGAGGTCCTTGATTTTGACCCCATGCTGTCTGATTGCCACAATCCAGTCTATTTTGCCATTACTATTTTAATCAAATCGACAATGTTACGGATACTACTTTGTCTATTAATGATAGTGATACAGTAAAAAAGCATAAAAAAAAAACCTGTTTGGATTGTGACACATCTGAGGTTTTGTTCAAAATATTGACTTAGATAAAGATCAAACTCTTTCGTTCTTCTTATGGATGAGTTAATATTCACATAATTCTGTTGATATACTTAGTATAATATTTTGTGATGTTATGATAAATGCAGCGTCTAAAAGTGGTCTCATGAGCAACATTACACCTATGATAGAACCTTCGCCATGTAAAAAACAAAATACTTGGTAAACTTCTGATTGCAGAAAAATGCGAAAAGAATATCACAGGCGCAACATTTTAGCTAGAAGAATTACATCTAATGACTCGCTTTAACAAGCTGCGTAGCGCAGTAAGAAATACAAAACAGGAAATTAACCAAACATTTCGAAATACAAGGATAACTTTGCTTCTAAATTGCGTAATCTCAAGATGAATCAAGAAAAGGAGTCTGTGGTCGCTGCCCTTAATAAGTTTGCTCTGGTTGTAAAAAAATTAATTAATAATTTAAAATTAAGATGTTTTAAAACATTAAGGTCAGTAATGGCACTCAATTTAAAGTGTACTATATTGAAAACAACATCAACATACAGGACTGATGAATAGTCAAGATTATTTGGCTCAATGAACCCAGTTGCTGATGATGAAGTTAAAGATACAATTAGTAAATTGAAATAATAAGTCTTGTGGGACCGATATGATTCTACATGAATTTTAGAAATTCAGTTTACAATTGATCATTTTTTATTAAACTTTTTTTACTGGTTCTCTCGACACTGGATTTTATTCATCACCGGACTGAAGGAATCATCATTCCAATCTTAAAAAACAAGGTGAATTTACTGACCCAAACAATTATCGTGGCATCACTTGTTGAGCTGTTTGGGAAATTTTACATCTATTCTTAATAGTAGAATAATTCTTTCTTTGAAAATATGAACATCTTGAGTGAGGATCAAGCTGGTTCAGGAAGGTTTATAGCACTTTGGACCATGTGTTTTCATTGAATGTCTGGTTGATTTATATCTTCACAATAGAAAAAAACTTTCTGTTGCTGTCCGTTGACTATCGCAAAACCTTTGATTCAATTAGAGAACGGCTTACGGCAAAAAATTTTTACGATATGGTGTCGACGGTAAAATGTTTCGAGTTATCCAAACAATGTATCGTGATGCGAATCTTGCATAAGAAATGGACGTGAATTGCCTATTTTTTTCCTTTGTAACTGGGTGTGAAACACGGTGAAAATCTATCACAGTACTTGTCTCCCTATTTTTGAATGATCTCAATGACTTTTTATCTAGAGCTTATAATGGTGCTACCTTTGCCAGTAATCTGGCTCGTGAATGTAAACGAGTCTGAACATGAGTATATCCTGAGTATGTTTAATTGTTATGATTTTTTCTCGTGGCAAAACCAAAAATCTCCCATTTTTTTTACTTTAATGGTGATAAACTTTCTGTTGTTGATGATTTTAGCTCACTTGTAATAAATTTAGCGATATGGCAAATTTAACCAAAAACCAAAAATGCTTGTTGATAGTGGAAGAAAGGCTATGTTTTTCTATTCTGCTAATAGTCAAAACCTGCTTTTGCCTTTAGATATCCAATGCCAACATGTTTATGACATGTTTGTTCCAATTCTCTTATATGGCTCTGAAATTTGGGGTTTGAAAATTTCAAAGATTGTTGAATAGACGTCATTATACAATTTTGCAAATTTTGCTTAATTTGTAAAATAACCACTAGCAACTGTTGTGTGTATGGTGAATTAGGCAGAGAACCATTGGACTTGTCTGCCCAAACCAGAATGATATGCTTCTGGTCTCGTATTATTACTGCTAAACAAAATAAAATAACCAAAATTCTGTACAACATTGTTTTCAAACTTGACAGGGATGCCTCTTGTAGTTTCACATCCACTTGGATTAGCAGTATTAGAGATATTTTAATCAATGTAATTTGGAAAATGTTTGGGAAAATCAGCTCAACTTTGGGTACTCCCGTATAAATTGGTTAAAGTCAGCTGTTAATGCTAAATTTAAAGAAAATTTTCATGATAAATGGTCTTCTAATGTCTTCAACTCTAGCAAATGCCTCAATTACAGGATCTTTAAAGATGATATTTGTTTTGAGGATTACTTGATTCAATTGCTAGATAATCTCAGACAATATCTTACCAAATTTAGATGCGCAAGCCATAAATTGCCCATTGAAAAAGGTCGTTTTATTAATATTGCCAGGGACGAACGTATTTGTAATCTGTGTACTTTAGATGAGATTGGTGATGAATTCCATTATCTGTTCAAATGTTCCCATTTCGATAATGATAGAAAATACCTTGAGAACAATTTTACAGTTAATCCTAATACAGTTAAATTTCATCATCTCATGTCTAGTAAAGTAAAGTTCTAGTAAACAACAACTTATCAAAGTCGCAATTTTCAGTAAAATTATTATTTCCACTTTCAATAATTTTGTTTCATCTTCCAGTCTACATTTATTTTTATCTCTTTATATAAATACTATTTAAACATGTTATTCTTATATTACTCTACCTCATTTATATTGTAATTGTAACTTAGGGATTTTTGTATGCTTCCTGTTTTTGTTACTGCATGTAAACTACTTACTTTCATATGTAATTGTTATTTCTTTGTATTCACATACCCCGAGTGGGTCAATGAATAAAATACTGAAACTGAAACTGGAAAGTGCATAGTACATTTTAGACGGCCGGCCAAAGGACCAAAATATGACTTTTGACGGCGTTGTTTGTTATAAAGGTCCAACCTAGTGGATTCATACCACCATGGGATGTACATCAACGTATGGGGTGTTGGCCTTTCTACATTTTTTATTTTAGGGTAAAAATGGGCAAAAAAGGTCAAAATTGTCCACATGCGAATAGGTAAATCAGTCGAATGCTTCCTTTCTTCAAATAATCTATCAGAACATGTCCATTTACCTTCAGAGGAGTCATATTTAAGTGAATGTAATGGAAGTCATTCCAATTTATAAATTTTGGGGTCAAAATGGCCAAAAAGGTCAAATTGTCCAAAAATAGGTAAATCAGTCAAAATACATTCCTTTGTTAAAATAATCGATCAGAACATGTTCATTTACCTTCAAATGAGTCATATTTAAGTGGATAAAATGGAAGTCATTTCAATTTCTAAATTTGGGGTCAAAATGGGCAAAAAAGGTCAAAATTGACCAAAAAATAGATAAATCAGTCGTAATGCATTCCTTTCTTAAAACAATCTATCAGAACATGTCCATTTACCTTCAAAGGAGTCCTATTTAAGTGAATATAATGGAAGCCATTCCAATTTATAAATGTTGGGGTCAAAATGGCCAAAAAGGTCAAATTGTCCAAAAATAGGTAAATCAGTCGAAATACATTCATTTCTTAAAATCTTAAAATAATTGATTAGAACATGTCCATTCACCTTCAAAGGAGTCATATTTAAGTGGATAAAATGGAAGTCATTCCAATTTATAGATTTTGGGGTAAAATTGGCCCAAATGGATACCTCATTCCCAATACCTTCGTTTCACAAACATTTCCAAAGAAACATTTGCCGTTATATCTCAAGGAAACGTCAATAAGTAGCTTTAGAGCTTGTCATTCTGGTTTTCATATTTTTAGATCAAAATGACCAAAATAAGGTCAAAATTGTTCCAAAATGGTCAAATCACTTACATCCAAAGGTGTCATAAAAGTTAATGGAAAGCTAGCTGGCTTAATCGACAGATTTTGGGTTGATGTGGCCAAATCTATTATAATGCCCTCTTTTCAAAGTAGGTCATATTGGGTGTTGATTTTTCTTGATTTCGGATGTTAAGTTTAAATGGACATTTATAATCAGCTAAATTACTTTTTAATGAGTTTTTAAACTACATCTTAATATTGTAACATATATTTCTTAGGGCTATACATTAGAATAGCTGAAGTTAGATATTGAATAAAAATAAAATCAATAATCACAATAATAATGTTCTGATGAACACAAAGGACCACATACATGATAATATTAGTTTTATACCTTGAATTGTTGATATTCAAATTGATATTTCTCCTCTATATCTGGTTCTCAATTGGAAATTGTAAATAATTTTTATTCCACGAGAAGTTTTTTCTAGGCTACTCACAAGGCTTTAGTATTATGTGTTATACACAGTGATCTAT